>JAEIFU010003847.1:0-23188 GCA_018904235.1 Lordiphosa stackelbergi | reverse complement strand
AATAAACGGCGTTCCTAGCTAACGAACGAGCTGTTGGTCAGTTCTCTCCGAGCACCTGGAGAGTCAGGACAGGCATTTTCGCGCGACGTGCTTCTGTGAGTGGTGCAAGCCGGCAAGAGGTAAGCGATTACATTCTGTTTGAAACTCGGTAAATCTGCGACAGAGACGTTTGATATGATCAAGCAGGCCAACCCACATGTTGCTTTAGCAAAGAAGTGGTGAGTTTTGGTGGCACCAGGCCTTTTGGGAGTGCCGGCAAGAGGTCGCAGATGAAGACCGTGCTGGATAACCTTCGACTTCGACAAAGTTTTGAACTCAGACCGTCGACTAAGTATTCGTTTAATTGCCCAGATGTTAAATTAAGCAGAATCCAATCTGTGGTTCATGACATTGTGACGGAGCTTTGGAATATGCGCAAGGTGTGCGCTAAGATGGTCCCAATAGTGAACTTGAAAAGTGACTTCTTGTGAACAGCTACCTAACCAAGGATGGCACCCCAACGCTTGCGCAGCCGTTTAGCCCAGATCTGGCCCTCCCCCCGACTTTGTTTTGTTTCCTCGCTTGAAAATTCCGATGAGAGTCAAGCATTTTGAGACGACAGAGGGGATCCAAGCAGCATGCACCGCGGCTCTCAAGGCTATTTCGGAGTATGCCCTCCGTGACGTCTTTATTACTTTATTACTATTTTGAAAGTTTTTAAAAAATTTAACGATTGACTTATACAATTTTTTTAAATCGACTCAGTCCCATTACTTTCCGGACAAACCCTGTATGCATTGACTTTAGATTTCATTTATTTTTACAAATTGTATATGGTCTAATCCTGCGTTGCAATCGTTACATTCGTACGCAAATTTGCTTATGCCCATATGACACTTGCCGATATTGGTTGCCAATATTGTGAAAGAAGAGTTGAGCTATAGACACCTTATATAAAATTGTAACCAAAGTAAGCGAGAGGTGTATATGAGAAATTGGCCCCTGATGTCAAATGCAAGCAGAGTGTCGGCAAAGCAGTTCTCGTATTGGCTGCCAATATTGTTCCCGACGAAAACAATATTGGCCGCCAACACGCCAATGTATGATGGAAAACGCTTCTTTTGATGCGAGTGGTTAAATAATCCTGCATCGAAAGTTATGTGTGACGACAACCAACACTTAATTATCTTTTTGTCCTATTTTCGCTAGCGTTGTCTCGTTTTTATTATTGGCCGATACACTCGGTCACCAATATCGGCAAGTGTCATATGGGCATAAGTAAAATTGACACAGCTGGTGTTAACATTCGTATATTTTAATGAATTCGAATTATAGGTAATACCCTATTAGGTTGGGCAACTTTAAATTTCTGCCCTTGCACATGTGTGGGCTTTAACGACCTTTGTGATAATCAAACCATCAGCCCTTGCTTTAAAATCTTTCGGATAAGCCCATATGGGTTTTAGCGACCTGTTCTGATTTTAGTCAAAGTTTGCATTTTAGTTGGCTCCAGGTCAATGGTTAATTACAATTCAATATAATCAACACAAATTAACAGAGATTAATTATAACATTTTGGAATGGCAATGGTATGTCTGTTTCGAGAATTACCAAAATTCTCTCATCAGCAGACTTGTTGCTTTTCACGGTTCCACCACTAGAAAATCTCGCTTATCTTCCAATGTTTTTGGAGAATAACGGCTTGAGGATTCCAATGGTGTAAAATCCCTGCCCGAAATTATGCTATGGGTTTTTTGAAGGTTTGTTTACCAATTGCTGCAATTCAATTTCATTGTTATTAAATTAAAATTATTATTTCTCAAAATTACACTAGGCAACAAGGTCCAGTATATAGAGGGAAGATACACACATACAATTTTGACAATTTTGTAATTTTGAACACAGAATCGAAGGATGCTTTCCTTTAACAATTAATACTATCCAATAATATCAATGAGAGACAAAATAAAATACGCGATTCTCCGTAAAACGAGCCTAAAAAAGGTCGAAATAGGCAGTTTTAGAACTTTTTGTACAAATTACTAAAAATCTAGACGGGATGGACCTTAGCCTCTCTTAGCCTTAAGTAAATCTTAGTGAAGCAAAGAATGCAAAATAACAAAAATATGAGAGGAATAAAAAAGTTGGATTAGCTTATATCAGCGGTGTTTGTCCTCCTATGGTTAAGAGTGTTACTTTTGGGAAGCTGGTGCAGTTCTGACGCACAAGTAGCTGTCAAGAACAAAATCAATGTGTGCAGCGAATAGCTGCAATAACAAAATAGTCTACTCTAGCCTCGCTGATAAAGGTTGTTTTTCTGTCGTTGTTGTTGGACTGCTCCCAAAGTTTTCATATGAGTTGGCTTAATTCATATATTAAGTACTTAAGGCCGATTTGTAGAACGCACGAAAATCAATTTTTAAGTCGAATCTCACATGAATAGAAACCCTTTTGAACTGATTTGAAATCTGAATGCTATTGCAAAGCAGTTTTATTTGAATGAAGTGTTGTATAAAAATAACTTTTTATGTTATTGATAAAATTTATTTTGTATGAACAGGTTATCATATGAGTTGATCAGATAGTGTTATAGTCCATCTGAGTCCGTGTCTCTACGATGAATTTAAGAATATTCAAAATTTTATGCTCATTTACATGATGAAGCTTGAACAGCTGGTTTCAGCTCTGGTTCCGGTTAGGATTTTAATGAAGTGACTTCTATTCACAATTCGTGAAACACAGAAATGGCATATAAGCCCAGTTTATCAGCAATAAATTTTTGTCCTAAGCTAACAATTTCTTGGACTCTTTTTTGTTATCGACAGATCAAGATTTTTGCCTACCTTTTAGAGCAGCGCTGGGCAAGCTCTTGCTCCCATTGCTCCGAGATTTATTTTTGCGACAGTTGGCGTCAGTCAGTCTCATAATAAACTGCGTCTGAATTAACTCGCTCAAATTGTGAACAACAACAAAGTCTATGCGAATCGGAGCACGGCGCCTACAAGACCCGCTGGTCTTTTGTTGTTGTTGGGCTGCTCACAAACTCAAATTTCATGCCCACTGCTGTTCTAGAGAATTGTTCTACATCGAAATAGGTCTAGTCTTTAAAAAATAAATGCATTCCCTTTTTCTGCAGTTTGGCATTCATAGAAATTTTGTACTAGCTTGACCCTCTGAACCTCCCCATCAATAATACGTATAATTTTGTTCCTACTTCCGTTCAGTCGCTATAGCGATGCTTACTTTTTAATAGCAGATAATAGTTCATCAAAATGGTTCCTCTATTTTTGTTTCAAACCAAGTTTGACACTAATTTAAAGACAATTTATAATAAAGTTGTAGTCAACCCAAAAACGTGTTTGAATTCTTTGAAAATCCCCCATAACTGCTTACATTAAAGCCTAATCCAAGACAAGATCACAGACAATGGTGTGGCCGCGCACTTGGCACGGCCTGAGGCCTCAAGCCCGTTTGGGCGCAGTCAACCTTGACTTTAAGACGGGTTTTCTCATTTGCTATTTTAACGAAAACGAAAATAAAAGTGCGAAATATGCTAATTCGAAAACATGACATTTCGGCATTTAGTTAACATAAATTAAAAAACAACAAAACTTTGTCAGTTTTATACAGAATGACAGTTGCTAGCTGTAGAAAAGAACTGACTCATCTCAAGCGAGACGAGAAGATGAGCTTTTTTTATCTGTTCAAAATTTATGCCAGAGCTGGTGTTATTTATTAACATGTTTGCTTTATTATTGCAAGCGGCGAAAAGGCTAGAAGAAGATCAGCAGCAACAACATCTCGGCCTCGTCGGCTCTGGCTTCGGGCTTTCCGTTTGAGGCATTTTGCCATTTTTACCAGTTAAGATGTGCGTTGCGTTTCTAGCGCAAAACAGTCGAAATTGTCAGCTCATTGGCTGAACATCGCGAACGTAGTGACGGCAAAAGGATCCATAGAACACACAAGTTGTAATAAAATGGCAAAAATAATCATCAGTGCTTTAGTGTGCCTGGCCATGTTTGGCTCAATGGGTTAGTACAACAAAACAAAAGACTTAAGACACAAACTTGTGCGAACTGTCAATAGATACTGTATCCGTGTGAATGCGATAAATGTGTACAATATATTAAATATTTAATTAAGGCTCATCTCATTTTAAACTGAATTTAAAATTACTTTTTAATAAGATATCCTTTTGTTGGGCAGTAAAGTCAAAACAATGGAGTAGAGTGAACAATTATACAAGAATTTATGGATTAGAAACAAGATATGCCATTTATAATGTCTTTACGTCAAAGTAGATGTATGAAAATTAGTTTTAAGAGAATTAATTTAACCATTTGCACCCCCCAAGTTGATTGACCACAACTTTATTCATAAAAAATCTGTATAAATAAATCTGTAAGTCCGACTGACTGACTGATTATCAACCCTCAGCCAAGACTGCTAATCCTAGAGATCTAAGATTTAACATAGGCCTTCGTTTAGTTATGTAGACCAAAAAATTTGCATGGGCGAAATTTTTTTAAAACTTATTGCACATATTAAACACAGCCAGAGCTATAACATACCGTTTGCGAATTATAAAAATCGGCTGCGATACAAAAATGTGTCACAAATATTTCTCATTTCCCCTTTTCGGCCTGGACAAGGTCGTGACACGTGCCAAAAATTAATCCTTTTAATTATTTGATTTTATTTTTGATTCTTCGCAAATTTCATTGCAAAATTCCCAACAGGCTAAACTTTTCACTTGCTCATGGCAAGTATAGTTAACACAATATTTCTTAAGTCTTCTTTTTTCACCTTTCCAAAATTTTAAATCATTTGTCCAATACATGACAATAGTCGAAGGAATCTATAACATATTTTACAGATTTGATATTAATACTTGTTTATTGCTTACTACTGCTTTCAAAAACTTCTCTTCTTCGCAATTAGAATTTGATTCATTTAAAACTCTCACCAAGAATTTCTTTTTGGAGCTTTAACATGTCTGTAATGTGTAATGTGAAGTTCACAAAGTTTGAAATCTCGGGTCTTAGAGCACTGCAGCCCATGTTGGTACTTAGCTCATAATAGAAGAACGTTTATCGAACCAGTATAGTAATAAACAAAAGATTTCAGAACAGTTCCTCGAAATCAAAAGCAATAGGAATAAAAATCACTTGCTAGTTATTGTGAGTCCTGTAGCTTTAAAGTATTTTTTTTGGCTGCAGCAATAAAAAGATATTTTGAAGTATCTAATGTTTTAAGGTGGAGCTTTTTTAAAGAACTCTGAATTAAAAAATCGTTAATAGTTAGTAAACGTTCGCATATTTTGTTAACCTAACTAAACCGAGTTCAATTTCAACACAATTTTTTATAAGCAAAGATTTCATATAATTTGAGTACGGAGAAGTGTGCGAACTCTACTAATGTCAAACTAAACTGGCTAAAAAAATAGTAACCTACTAAATTTTGAGCGTATGCAGCATAACAAACTGTAATTATATAGTCCTCCAGGGAATTTATTGAGTTAACTTGGTCATCGTCCAAATCAAGAAATGCTTTTGAAGCACATGAGCAACCTTTATCGGTTCAGGGCCGGTTTGCAGCCTTGGTGACAACACCGTTTATTTCTCTTCTTCTTCCTTTTCTTTTCTATAGAGGTGGGCACGTAATATCCGTGTTGACAGTAACGGCCGTGATTGGCAGTCGTGGTCTGTCGCCCGCCAAAAATAAATTCTTTCCTTCTTTTCTTTTTGTTTTAATCTTTAGTTCGTACTCATTAGATCAACAAATCTGTTGAAAAATCACTACTTTGGACTTATTTGTAATTTTTCTGGGTTAATTAAAGTTTCAAAAGCAGTTTTCACAGCGTTCGCCAGAAATTCATCACGAGGTCGTGCAGGAAAAGAATATGAAATTGATTAATTTTCAAATCTTCGCGCTACGGAAAAATTTGGTTGTTTTGCCTAGAACGGGACGTGATAGAATTTTATATGTGTACAGACCACAGCATTTCCCATGCCTAACTTAATCCTCTCCTGACACTTTTCCCATAATGATTTATTTTTATCACCTGTGAATTCTAAACTGTCTGAACAGAGGTTTCGAACAAACATCCCATTAGATTGACATGACCTTCTGAAACAGATAGTCTGTCAATTAGGCCTTTGAATTTGATTTGTAAACGACTGGCAATGACTTGACCTCGGTGAATCTTTCAAGCATTTTTAAATTTCTTTCGACATTACCATAAACATTTGCTATCTGTGATTCTTTTAATCATTTTTTTTTAAATTTTAAACAATATACAGATTTTGGTTCCAAATGGTAAAGTACAATCACATCTCAAACTTACTGAACTCACTATAATTTAAATACTTATGTTAAAGTCAAAAACGGGAAATTTTTTTAGTTCCAGTTTATTCGCTGAAAACGACAATTTCCTCCAATGTACATACATTAAAAAATTGGTCCCAATATCTGTAAAATATCTGAAATGGACTGCAAATTCATCTGCTTCACAAAGGTGACGATATCAGTTCACTTAATTATTCATTAGATAGATTTTATTAAACAAATAAAAAATCAATTAAGCAAATAAACAGGTTGTGGTTTAATGTCATTTAATATTCTCTTTAAGGTCAGTCAGCAAAGTATTTAGGGTATTCATTAAGTTGCTTTAACCCTTTTTTCTTTCCATTTCCTGACACAACTGATTTTCTTTTCACTGTTTTCTCAAGCCAAAATCATTTAAACAGCATAATTACACTACAATTAAAATTTCAATCAGACCCGCACCCTTACTGAGGAAACCTTACAAATTCATTTCGGCGAACATCTCCCACAGTTATTTTGCATAAGCTTCAATTACACACAACGATAATTCAGTTGATCGAGCGGCGTCATCATGCAATTAAGCAACTGGCATGTGTGTGTGTGGGTCCCACTCCCCGGCATGATTTCCCAACAATACCAGGAAATTCCAAAAAGTGCAAGTAATTAGCGCAGAAATTTCCTTGAGTTGCATTCAACATTTCTTGAACATTTTTCAAGGTCGAGAAATTTATTCACACGCGTCTGCCGCGGCGGACAGTTAAATACAATTTGTACAAAAATCAATATTGCATAACCTTTGCCAAGAAACGGGTTTGTGACTTGGCCAGTGGCGAGATGTGCGAGATGGTGGAGATGGCAAACAGGCAGCTCGTTTTCAATGCGTGCCCAGCAGCCGGTTGTTGTGCTGACCTTTAAGCGCCTTTGCATTTATATTTGTTTTTTTTTTTGGGGAACCTCATTGAATTCAGTTCAACATGATCAGGTTGTCCATATACAGAAATGAAGGGAAATATACTCACTATGTTGGCCACAAATGTGTGGGAAAATATCAAGTGGCAAATGGCTTCTGACATGTGAACCAAAGTTGAGCGTGGTAAAGGCAAAAAAATTTTAAGTAAAATGTGCAATACTTTAGGAAAACAAGCAAATATTTTTCACCATGTTTGCGATTTATCTGCAAATAATTTTAACAAAATAAATATTGCAGTAAGAAATCGCTAAAATGGAAACAGTAAATTTGCATTAACATTAGGCAGATGTTTGGAAAGAGTTTCGGATTTTAGTTTTTGAATTTAAGTAATTGTTTTTACGTTATCTGCCAATCGCATTTGTTTAGGCAATTTTATATAAGAAGTGTTGGAATATAATTCTTCTTTAAAAACTGGGCAAACTTTCAAGCTGGATACTGTCAGGGAAGCGAACCTTCCGTGGAATTCTTTAACCAGACCATGAACACTTGAAATTATTAAACTAATTTTGATTAACTCAACAAATTTTCATTAGTGACAAAGTTTCATTACAAAACTTGTCTATGATCAAGTTAATCGGAAGGTCCACTGAAAACCTAAATATTCTTTATCGAAACTTGGCATTTGGAAAACTGAATTCATAATAAAATAAATTAAGAATCATAGAATTGTTTGGGATGATTTCATGGAGTTATAATCTCCAAAACAAAGTGTGGGTTCTTATAAAGCTTGCATACCAAAAATCCTCTACGTGGGGCTTATCGAAATAGGATTAGGATTTCTTAAAAATTAATAAATTTTATTTATACAGGGTGGTCCATCTACTGTTTGGAATTTGAACTATTCATAATTTGACTTTGAAAACGTCAAATCTCATTCTGAAAGCGACTAATATTTAGTAAAAACTTTGACATTTACGAAATGGGTCGCTATTCGCTTAAAAAAAGTTGGAAAATATTATAAATAATTTCCAAAGTGGTGAGTCCTCGACTCAAACTGTGAAAGGAAATTTAGTAACAAAAACATTTAACAAAAAAATAGTGAAGAAACTGGAATGTTAGTGGATCAACGAACACGTGTACATACTCATGGCGTCGACACCGCAAACATTGCCAAGTCAGCTGTGGTGATCATTTGACCGAAATAGTTTTTCATAGATAAATGACATGAACCAACCTTTCCAATAAATGTTCCACCTTTGAATAATGGATTTAACCAAAAAACCCCGTATTACACAGAGAAAAAAAGTTAAGTTTCATATGGATTCGTTGTATTGTTTTTTCAACAAAATGAAAAAGGAAGGTGACGACATGCTTATATTACACTCCTGACCAAAATTATACGAACCATGAAAAGTTTAGTTTCGACCTCGTAGGAGAATGGGTTCCATTCCGCCTCAACGAAATCAAGTAATATTATGTTTGAAATATCTAATGACTTCTGCTTATATTTATGTATTCTCATCTCTGATTGCATCTCACATTTTCATGAAGCAATAAATTAGCAACAAAGTGTTCTGATTTTTGTTATGTCTAGAAAGTGGATCAAAATTATACGAAATATGTCAATTTGTTGATAGTAATATTTAATTCTTAGAATGGATATATCTTTACACTAAATTTGTTAGTAAATTTTGGTCATACAAAAAAATTTTTTATTGAGCCAAAATTTAATTATTGAACAATAAGTTATCATGATAAGCACCCAAAAGTGTGTTCACTACAGTTGAAGATTAAATTTAGTTTTTAAACAAATTACTTGATAACCAATTTAAAGTGAAAACTGTAAATAATTTTTTTCTCAGTGAACAAATAAAACACTAAAATGGAATTGGATAGTGAAATCTTTATAATGGGCTGGAAGAACTATCTCTGACATGATAATTTTATTCAAATGTTGACCACGACTACGCCCTAAAACAGTGGCCGGCAAAACACACATGCTTATTTTGGCATTGCGTGTGTGTGTTTAGCCACTCGAGAGCGCTCTCATTTAGCACTTGTTTTTTGCTGCAAAAGAGAGCAGTATGAGCTCGTATACTGTCAGTGTTTCGACGTCGCTGCTGCAGAGTGATCTTGTATAAAAATAGAATCGTGCTGGACTCTGCCCTAAATAGTCAATTTAGATGATCCCATTTTGGATCACTCGTTCCAGCATTGCTACGGGTGATTCCAGCAGCCCATAAGCCACACCAAACAGTGCATTTTTGTGGATGTAACGGTAGTTCGACAGTCTCTTCGGGTTGCTCATCAGCCAAAACGCGTCAATTTTGTTTGTTGACGTATCAATTAAGCCAGAAAAAAGACTCGTCACTGAGCAAAATTCGGCGCGAAACCAGCGGGTCTTCATTGAGCCATTGAGATACGTTCTCATGGAAGATTTTGTCAAACAATCCTTACAACAGTTAACAGTCACTCATGTTATCTGAAAAAAATAATATTGAAACAAAAACTCTTTAAACTAAAAACTAAACTAAGCTAAACTAAGCCCCCTTTTAAAATCCTCTAAACCTAAAACCCTTTGTACTATAAATTATTTTATTATTCCGCGTTCTAGTGCTATTTTTTATTTTGCAAGCACTTTTTCTTGTGTTGTTTTCGAAATGTTAGTAACGAATGTAAAGTTGAAAATCAAACAGCTTTTCTAATTTGAATTATGAATCAGTTTCTCTGAAAGGCATCGCCGCTGTGTTTTGGCTGGGCAGTATACAATTTTTTCATATCAAACAGATATACTATTAATAGTATATCTCTGGTTAAAAAAATTAAAAAACAATTCTGTACGATAATATAAAAAAAGGTTGAAAAAATATAAGTTTCACACAAAATACTCCATCAAGTGTCAAACATCCAGACACAAACGAAATTTATCTAAAATCTCTAAAACTTTAAAAAACACTGAAAAAAGTTGAATTTTGTTTCCCAAATAAAATCATCAAACTCAAGTAATCACTTTAATATTCCGGAAGAGTTCAGAGCAGAATCGACCTAAATTTGAAATGCTAAGATCTGCCTCAAGAAGAACAACAAATTATACAAAATATTTGAAACTTTTTATTCACTCTGGGATTCGAACTGAACATAATGAAAATGATGTCTCAACGCGTTGCGCCATCTCATAAGCTGAATCAACCATCTGCCTAAGCTAATTTCTGAATGGTGAAAATTACTCAGTAGCAAATAGGATGTCAACGTGCTCTCACATGTTCATATCAATTGGTATTCCTTGCATGGTCAATTTCAAACGACAACTACATTTGTTAATTTGTTACCATGAGCAGGCCAAACAGAATGTATAGTCGTGAAATCCTAAGCTGAACTTGTTGGTTTTAACACGTTGAATCAAATTGTCTTACATTTTGTTTATACGTTTGAAAAAGTAAAATCCACAAGAAAAATGGGCAATTTCAACAATTTTTGACAAGGATGATATTTTTTTGTGTGTTCTGTAAGTTTTCGGATCATTTGCACTTTTTTGTAGTTTTTATTATTCCTGTTATGCACAATTATTTTTAATTATAATGCACTACTTTTGCCTAGTTTTGAGTGATTTTCAATATCAAATAGCACTAATTAACACAACGCACCACATCATCTTCAAGTGTACTGCACATACCTCTCTATTATTCCAATTATACAACACAAAATTAAAATTCCTACACGAGTTCAACGAACCGGGTGTGTTCGTACCATCGTACTACCCGCAAAGTCATTAAAATTTCAAAAGTGACAACAACACTGTCATGTCGAGTCTTTAATGGGCGTTGGGCCTGGCACGCGAAGGCAGAGTAAGGTTTTGTGACTTGATAAAAAAAATACAGGCAGCATCTCATCATAAATCATTAGAGGTAAGATCTCGCACCGCTTTCATCCGTATAAAAACCCTCCTAATCTTGAAATCTTCTCTCTTCCAGCCGCCGCTGCAGCGGGAGGATGCCGAGAGGCGAATGGCACAGCCCCAGTGTCCGGCTCTTGTGATGCCTACATTGAATGCAAAAATGGTGTGGCCGAGGAGAAGCTGTGTCCCGATGGCCTGCTCTACAATGAGAAATCCACCGGCTATCCCTGTGGCTATCCCATCGATGTGGAGTGCTCGCAACCAACCGCACGTTTGCAAGCCGCCCAACCCACCGATGATTGCCCCCATCAGTTTGGTTACTATCGCATGGGCGATGCCAGCCACTGTGGCCAGTTTATGAACTGTGCTTCTGGACGTGGATTCGTTTTCGACTGCCCTGTGGGTTTGGCCTGGAATGCGGCCACCTATAAATGTGATTGGCCCGATCAGGTGGAGGATTGTGATGCTGAGGCCTTTTTGGGTTTCCGTTGTCCAGCTCCAGCTCCCAAGTCTGATTTGCTGGGTGAACAGGAAGAGGACTATACGTTCCATGCGTCGCAGGATGATTGCCAGGTGTACTTCATCTGCATTGAAGGTCGTCCACGTCGCATTGGCTGTGGGGAGGACCAGGCCTTCAATCAGGAGCTGAAGCAATGCGATGATATTGAAAATGTGCCCAACTGCAGCAGTGACATACGGGAAAAGGGGGCGCAGATTAAGGCAGCTCGTGAACATGCCCGAAAGATGAAGCACTAAAGACAAATTACGAATTGAGATTCCCTTTAAGTGAAGCCATGTGGCAAATTGTTGCTCGAGTTTTCTAGTCTATAGTTAAAGTCCTTGGCAAAATAACAAAATTTATTTTATAAATTTTTTGCTTGTCAAAATAAAACTAAATGAGAATTTTTTTGCAAAAAATGTGTGGCATTTGGAATATGGAGGGAAAACTTAACTAAATTTTAATTTTGTTTTAACAAACTGCTACTTCTTTCTTTTACAGCTCTGGCCTCGCCCGAATGCCCCACCCCAATGGCCGTTTTGCATCCGGCGATCAATGCGATGCCTATACAGACTGCCAAGATGATGTCGCCACACCAAAGCTCTGTCCTGATGGTCTGCTCTTCCATCAGCGCACCAAATCTACCGGCGAATGCACCTATGCCCCCTATTCCACCTGCAAGGAACGGGCACGCCTGCAGCCTGCAAATGGCACTGAGGAGTGTCCCCGACAATTTGGCTTCTATCCCAATGGCGATGAAACCAAGTGTGGTGTATATCGTAATTGTGCTCATGGTGTGGCCAGCCTGACCAAGTGCCCCGAGGGTTTGGCATTCAACGAGGAGACCTATCAGTGCGATTGGCCCGATCTAGTTAGGCAATTGCAATGCCGAAGCTTTTCTGGGATTCAATTGTCCCGCCTCAGAGCTGGTTGATGGCATTTCACCCGAAGTAGATGTCAGTCCGGAGGGAGAGCTGCGCTACTATCGCCATCCGCAGACCTGCAAGAAATACTTTGTCTGTGTAAATGGACACCCGCGTCTGTACAATTGTGGCAAATATTTGGCCTTCAATGCGGAAACGAAGCTCTGTGATTTCTACAACAAGGTGCCGGAGTGCTATGCTCTGCTCAAGGAGAAGCAAAAGTTGAAGGCTGAACGGCAATTGCCTTTATTGGCTCAGCCCTTGGCTTAGGATGCTTGACTATATTTATCCTAGACCCAGAGGCTTGGAAGAGGCTGCAGCTGGAGAGAAATTGAAGATGAAAAGTTCTGTACAGTTTTGTAAATATTTAAAGTATGCAAATGTGTAACTGATATTCTTAATCAAAGATTTTTAATTGAATAAATCAATAAATCACTTAAAAAATTGGAAGGGGTAGTAAAACCAGGGCTCAAGATTGCGTATTACTCGATGAGTACATCTGAAGGACATCAGTTATTGGCGAAAGCTTGTTTCTGTAGTTACCAGTTTCCATAAAAAAATTCTTCAAATTTAATTCATCCTGAAGTTTCGAAAAATTTAATTGGTGAGGTCAATTACCTTACCTTAATGAAGGTACATGTTACTTGTAAACCTTCTTCTGTTTCCAGTTTTCCGTTAGAAAAAAAACTCCAGCTTCTGTCCTCTTGATCTCTTGGACTATAATCTAGTCGCTTCAACTGTTTTCGTAAAACTAATTTTCACGAATCAAACCTAGATCTTTCTTCAGTTGACTAGTCATTTCTACATTTATTTCCCAGACATTGATTCTGCAGTCAAAGCATTTTACCAAACCGTAAACTCGACTCTTTGAAACGTATGTTCCTGTGATTTTCTAGTTATTTTTCACGCCCCCTCCCGCTTCCGCAAATCGCGAAAAACGTCATATCTCCTAACGTTTTATAGACAGATTGTTTGTACCTTCTAGGCATATTTAGTAATCAGTATTAATTATCGATTTGCCGAAGAAATTATACAGATCGGATGAACGATAGTCGAGTTATAAGAAAATCAAACAATTATGATGGGTAGCACTGGCCGCAGCGGTGATGGACAGCACTTCTCACAAGGTTTATGGTTGTGTGGCGATAGAAGATAAGATAAATTGATCAAATATATACAAACTTTGGGGGTACAGAGTATGTTATAGTCGGGCTTGACCGCCTTTCTTTTTTGTCTTAGCCCGCATTTAAATGGTGAAGCTAGGAATAAGTTTTAGGGAGGCAGTCGAAGCAGGCAAAGCTTCATGGCCTCTGCCATGATACAACTATGACAGGTAAGGCGCTCTCTCAGCGTGCTCTCTTTTCGGGACTCCAAAGTTTCATTGTGTTGCTGTCATTTGATTAAAAAGGTTGTGAGCGCACGAATTTTTTTTTGTTTTGCTGATGGGATTTCTATATTATTTATAGTTTGTATATATGTCGAGCCAATACTGTTACGTATGTCGATGTAAAGCAGTGCCGGCCACCCATAGCTACCAGGAGCCAAAGTCAGTCGTGTTTTCATGCAAACTCGAGCCGAATTCTGGATTGTGTGAGTCGGTGTGCACTGAACTGCACTGTGGTCTGGAGAGAGCTCTCTTGTTCACCAACACAAGCACACAAGCCATTCAGGCGGCACTAATGTAAAGCAGAGTTCCCCAAGAAGAGAGCGCGAAAATATGACTGTGTCTCTCAAACAAACAGTGAAGCATGACTTCCGCAAGCATTCGGTGTAAATAGGCGAATATGTTAGAGCCCCAGGGGCGATGGCTGGTGAACTCTGATGAACAGTATCTAAACAAAGAGGAAGCAAGACGAAAAGTGTGGTCGCCTACACAATTTAGTAAAATTTGCAAAAGGTATTTCAGAAGCCGATAAAAATAATCGCAGGCTTCTTTTAAATAGTGCCAAGCGAATACCAATTAAATTTGTTCATGCATATACTTTATGTTTGTAAATCAGAGGGTGCTTTGATTTTTGTTTTGTTCTCTCTCGATTTTAGCAAAAGCTGTCAGTACTCGATAAACTCTGAATGCCATACCTGTTACCTACCTTACATACCTTTACTCATGGTATAATTAACAAGGTAGTGTCGTCAGGAATTCACCATGGGAGAGAGGTACCAGTTGATATGAACATGTGAGAGCACGTTGACATCCCCTTTTCTACTGAGTGATTTTCACCATTCAACTGGTACCCCAAAAAAGAGGCAGCCTACTTTAATGACTTCACCTGGTATAATTCCACCATGCCTTTACTGACAATGCATTTTTTCGATACTTTCTCTTTGCCTGGGTTGAGTTTTTAGTTGATCGATAACATGAGTTGATCGAACAAGTGCAGCATTTTTTGCATTGTCTTACAGCAAATCAATAAATTTAAAATGATTTGCACTTCGTCCGCAGCCTCGAAGTCTGTGATTCCTAAAGCCCTTTTCGTGACTTCAATTGTAGCCTTTATTAATTTTTCTGCTTATTGGCTTAGCTTTAATATTGTTAAATAACAAAAAACTCAAGCTGTCGATTACTTTCTATCGATAGCTTGCCAAAATAGGGTTGCAATGTGATAGTAGTCGAAATGTACTAACAAAATGAAGAACTTCATGAAGTAACTTCATAAAGATGGTTCAAAATAAAATCGAAGAGAGCTTCATGAAGCAAACTTTACCGGACTTAGATATGGGATTTGAATGTTTTTCATATAACAATTTTATTTTTACTTTGAACAACGCTTGTTGAGGGTTTTTTTAAACTAGCCAAAAGATGGCGCCACTACTGTGAATATTTTGAAATAATCGATAAATAATCTTGATTACAAAAAAGTTGATTATAGCCGGCTCTAGGTCGTAAATAAAAACACAGTGGTTTTTTTAAGGATTATTTCCAATAGTTCAAAACTCCACGTTAAGCGGAACAGACGTGTCATAAATGTTGTCCCCGAAGACGGAGGCGATGCGCTTCCGAAATATATTGGAAATAATCCTTAAAAAAACCACTGTGTTTTTATTCACGACCTAGAGCCGGCTATAATCAACTTTTTAACAATTAGAAAGGTCGCCAACCAACAACTTCAACTTAATCTTGATTACTAAATATCTCTAGAAGGTTTCCAAAACTTGTTAAATGTCTATGTCCAACTGAAATTGAATTGAACTGTGAATTTTCCAAATTTTCTTCCTTTCTAAAACTTTGCGTAACAATTACGAAAAAAGTCCTCAGAAGGAAGAATACATTTAGGTCTAGTCGTTTTTAAGTTTTGAGCACATAAGCTACACCACGATCCACTTTTATATGCATAGAACGGATTTCACATGTAGACGATCTTGGTATACCTGTTGGGCATAAGCTGTGTTTCAACAGACACAGAAAAGAAAGCCAAAGGAGTTCTGGATTTTGACGATCCTTTTTGGAATACTGCTATTCGAAATCGTTCAGAACCATGTATAATTTTCGTCTTTGCAATCTGAATTGTGACTGTAGTAGACTTTTACTGCAGTACCAATATGCAATGGTGTCCAATTTGCCCACAAGTTTCTTCCCGGCATGGCTGATTTTCAATCGCTCCTTACTTCTAGAGTCCGATTAAGGTTCACTGAACAATGTTTGTAATGTTTGTCATTCTTCAGATCCAACTAAGCCCTTCATGAACCTTTTCGGGTCTTATGCCGTAATCATAATTCCATTTATTCAATTTTTTACTTCAAAAATCATTCTATGTTATTTCAGTGAAATTGATCAGCACTTTGGTTCATCAAACCTGCAAAACAATTTTTTTCTTTTCGTTTATGTCCTGTTTAAAAGTAAATCTCAGCTTAAAATTGTTTTTGTTAGTTGTGGAATTTTATTTTATCTCAGTTTTTTGGTTTGGAATGTTATTATAATTATTTTTCTTATTATGTTTGAGTTAGTTTATATTGGTTTTTGGCTTATTAATAATTTTGGTAGATTAAATAAACTTAGATCAATTTTACATATGACTGCCAACCATTTCTCCACACAATTACTATACGTACTCTCCGCTTTCACTTGCTCCATTCGTTTCTGTACAACAGTTTGCCTTGATTTGTAAACCAATTTCAGTTTTGAGAACTTATGCCAAATGGAATTTATTTTGGAAATTAATTTAAGCTCGAATTTGTTGATTAAAAACATGTCTCTTCTATCACTAAGTGTAACCAATGGAATATTTTGGTTTTTTGTTTTTTTTGTCAGAAATTTCTTAGAGTTGCTTAAAAACTAAACGATCCTTCTTCTTTGGCTATAAAAATTAAAGTACTTCTCCATCTTGTTCGTTTCTTGTGTTTTTGAACTTTTTGCACTATTTTTGTGTGTGGGTTTCCATTTTAAATTACAACAAATAATTGGTATTTTAGTAGTTAGTGTTTTTCGTTTAGTTTTACAAATTGCTTATGTTTTTTTTTCGTTTTGTTCATTTTGTTTGTGGTGCTTGGCTAAGGCGACTTTTGTTTGGTTGTTTCACTTTTTGTGCTTTACATACTTGTTGCAATATCTTCAACTTGTTGATTTGTTGTTCTCTGTCCGTCTTTTTTTTTACATAAAATAGAGAAAACCTAATGGAAATCAAATGAACGCATATATTTCAAAACCAAAACACTTCATTTTTAGTCATTAAAATTTGTGCTAGAAATTCGGCTATTAAAATTATTTAAGAGAAAAGTTCTTCCATTTTGTTTTGTTTCGTTTTTTCATAGTTTTCCATTTAACATATTCAGTCTTTCAGCTTTCAACGTAAATAAATTAATTAAATTAATTTATTTAATTGCGTTTAAAAAACAGTTGTTTGCCAGTTTGCTGCTGCTGCCTGTAAATAATTTCGAGTTCTATTGCATTTATGTGGTAATTTCCATGTGTGTCTGCCTTACGTTTTGCGAGTTCCGTTTTTTAAAATTTATAGCCAAAAAGTTTTCTTATGTTTCAATTTGCATTGAAAGGAAAATTTGGAAAAAATTTTACGATCCTTAAGTCAAAGTTGGTTGTAAAAGCCAAAAGTTTGCTTGCTCCGTTTAAAGTTAGGTAACTTAATGCTAGATTGTTGTGGTTTATCATTTACATTTAATAGTAATAATAATTATATGTTGGTAATATTTTTGGGTTTTTTTGTTGTTCTTTGCTTTTCGTCTGCGCCTTTGATGTCTCATAAACTGCGTTTGGAATTTAAAAACTTTTCAAGTGGACGTACGCTTAATTTTTTCCTTGGTTATTCAAAAATGTGTGCCTTAAGGTTAATGACTTATCGTTAATAAATATATAAAATTTTTGTGTCTAAATTCAGTTGTTTTTAGGAGTTTTTTCTTTCTTTTGGTTTTTCAAAAAAGAAATCAATTCAATTAATTAAACTCGCCGTATCAAATATTTAAAATATTTTCTCTTTTTCGTCTGGGTGGGGCTTAAGTTTATGTTGTATAATATGTTTTCATGATGTTTAAAAATTGGTTTGTCCATTGTTGGGTTTTTCATTTTCTTAGTGTAGTATAAACCGGTCTCTTGTGTGTGTGTTTTTTTTTTTTTTTTTCTCTGTTAAGGCAACTGCTTTTTGTCACTGAATTTGTAATCCATATATTTCTTTTTGTATTTTGGTTTCAGTTTTGGAATTTATTTTTTTATATACTTTATTCTTTTTTGCTATTTCAACTGAAAGTTTTTTATGAATGACGAGTGTTGGATGTAAAAGGGCGGTAGAACATGATTTGTGCTGTTGAGAAATTATTTCATAATTAAAACATTTCAATTTGACAATTTTTAAGATTATTAAAAACAATTCCTAATATGGAATCTTAATTGAAGAATAACGATTATTGAGCGATCAACTAAATTTAATTACTTCGATAATTGTTGTGATTATTGATAATTGAGCTAGAAATGGTCAAATATTTATGTATTTGTGTGAAAACCTGAAATTCTATACTACTTTAAATGCTCATTAGGATCGGACCTCTCAACGGCAAAATTTTTTTCGTGAATAACTTGGGTTTTTTGCTCCGATTCTCATTTTAAAATAGATAGATTTAAGGGCTAAGATAATATATAGCCACGATGTTATAACTTTAAAATTGTGGCTCTGACAGTTTAGTGGTTTAAGGGGGAGGGGGGGAAATTTTGCCAATCTGAAACAAACTTAATCTCGTACGGTATACACATGTACATGCAAATTTTGTATCTCTATCTCTTATAGTATCTGAGATCGACGCCTACAGACAGACGGACACAGATGGACGGATGGACATGGCTAAATCGACTCGGCTGTTGATGCTAATCAGAATTATATACTTTATAGGGTCGGAAATGTTTCCTTCTCCCAGTTACATACATTTGCAACCCTTAGGATACCCGTTTAATATGTACAGGTGAGAGTAGGTCTCAGCATTCCCAAAGCTAATGATTGTGTTGTACGATTAATAATTGTGACGAACAAAAAAAGTGTATTTTAATTTTAAAATGACAGCGCCTAAGGCTGGCTTCACACTGTTTGTTACATGATCTAGTATACCTGCAATTCCCCATCACAATCTATTCAAAATTTAAAACATGAGATAAAGCAGGACTACTAGACTAATTTGTCTCACGTGTCGAACAGTGTGAAAAGCAGTCTTAAAGTTTTGAAAAAAAAAATAGGACTTTAAATTCGAAATTCTGCTGCAAGATCTTGTTTCGCTCACATCGTTTCTCTTAGTACTTTTTAATAAATGTTATTGGAGCCAAAGTTGTCATCAAACAACTCATATAAATAATAATCATATAATAATAAGCATACTGATATTGTCTGAAACAGTGAAGTGAACATACTCTCGAACTCACATATGGGCTTTTCCGCGGGTCGCAAACGTACGTTCGTACGCTTTTGTATACAAAACGACGACTTTGGCTTAATCTAGTAAAATGCAAAAATCTGCGAAATGGAACGGAATATTCTAAAGCGATTAATTTATTATAAAAGAGGATTAATGTAGCTTTATTTTTAATTGAATTAAAAGTACCGGTCGCTAACGTACATGTCGCGAGCGTACGATTATAACTTATATAAGAAGCAAAATAAAAATTAACCGTTAATCGAACTTTTTTGGTCTCTATGCATTTTTTCTTCTTAATTGATTGCAATGAAGAGATGATGTAAAAAAAGTGCAAACATAGCATATGTTTTGGATGTAAAATAATTAAATATAAAAATGGCATTAAATTTTATTTTTCGGTCCAGGTTAACCATTTGGCGGAAATGCCCATATATGATATCAGCCAACACTGCGTCTAAGTTATTCACAAATACTTTAGAGGCTATGCCTATACGTGCCAGTTAAAACTATATTTTTTTTACGCTTATTATATACCAAAAAGCTACAGATAGGGAATTAAGACAATGACCTTAAAAATTGCATACTTGGGAGGTCCAATCCAATGCTCATACATCCAATGTTTCGAATAAATAATAGCTGCAGATAAATAAGCACCGTTCTCACATAAATAGCTTTGATTACATGGATTTGTTTGAAAAGAATACCAATTTTGTTGCATATTTACAATTGAAATTGTATTGGCCTTCATAACAACAAATTTTTCAAACGAAAAATCAGAAAGAACATGCGGAGTCATTTATTGTATTTGCGAATAAAAATATTCTTTCCACTGGAGCTGAAGATGTCAGTGGCGCTTTATTCATTAATATTTTATTCACGCTATTTCATTTAGTATTGAATACTTTTCTGCCATTATATCATAATTTGTTGACGAATCAAGAAAATATTTTCCCAACTGATTTTGAATATTTAGTATAGTTACTGATGGCGAAGCATTAGTACCATTTTCTATTAGGTTGTAAGCAAAAATCATGATTTTCACCTTCAAATATATGAATAATTCGAAATTTCAAGCTCAATTACTCAATATTCAGACTTTACAAGTACAATTATAATAGTAATTGTTAAAGTAATTAAGTTTTGTAATATTCACTGAATAATCATAGTTTCAAGTAACAATTACGATTATTAAAAATTATAATCAGATATTGATTTTTTTCATTATTATAAGTATCTGTTTGGCTGAAAGTTTTAGTAAATTTTGCCATATTTCCCACGGAATGGTCTTCTTCACTGAACAAACTGTTAAGCTGTCAAATATTCTCGATTTAAAATTAAAAATTGTTTAAATTGTATTTAATTTCATTAATAGTGTTCCACTAACAGCTCAAATTCTGTTCAACCGACTTTTGCATTTAATTACTCGTATAAACTCAATCTTAATTTTCCGAAATCTGAGATTTTGCCCAAAGTTTAATTTTTTCATTTCATTTTTTGTTTGACTCCTAAAAACAACGAAATATTTATTTTTTGAGATAATTTTGCTGTGCCTTAAATGTTAATTTTGCTTTAATTTGAAAATTTGTTTTTTTTGGGTTCATTTTAAATATGCTAGACAATTTGAATTTTGAATTTGGTTGAAAATTTGAAAACTTCTTAATTTAAATTTTTGTTAATTTTGTGGCCTAAACTGTATATGCAGTTTACAATGCGCATAAGTTTTCCATTTCCTTTTTGTTAATTATTTTTGTTTTGTTATAGAATATTAAATATATTTTATTTTAATTACTAATGAAGAAAATAAAATGTCCAGATTGGCTGTAGAAATGGGATAACAAATAACAAAACACAATTTGTGATGCAAAAATGATAGACAAACTTTAATGAAAATTGAAAATAAACTTAATAGTTAAACAATTCATAAAATATCATTTTAGAAAATATCAAAAAATATGTAACTGAATAAAGCAAAAATGTTGTTTAAATTTTGTTTATAATGAAAATATTTTGGCCACTTGTTGAGCGAGCAATTAATGGAACTTTCGCTTTTTACCGCCACGTTTCTTGCCCTTGCCACGTGACTTGGCCAATTTACGTTTTTTGCTACCATCACCGCGCATAGCCGACTCACGGCTAATCTCGCCCAAGATCTCATCGCCCAGTGTGCCTGCAAATAAGGGAAAATTAGAGTTTCGTTTTAAAAGTTGTGGTTTGTCCACTCACCCAATGTGGTCAACTTGCGCTGACGATGCTTTTCCGCCTTGGTTACTGGCAGACGCATCAAATAGGTCTCCTCGTACTCCTGTTTCTCCTTTTGTGTCTGTGACAGGATCTGTTGTGCGCGAGAGCCCGAAGATATTTCAGTGGGCGCATCCAAGTATTCCTCCTTGAGGTCTTGCAGCATGGAGGAGCTGATTACAAGGGGGAAACAGATGGTTTTATTTTATAATTATTTTATGGCCTCATTGAACTTACGTTATGGCTCTCTTCTTGGCCCGCTCCAAAGCCTTCTTCTCTTTGTCACCATCTCGTTCATCGCCATCATAGTAGACTGGTTTGATGCGTGGTGGCACATATATTCCCGACTTGCCTGCAGTGGCTGCCTTGCGCGGCTTTTTCGCTGCTCCAGCTCCCTCCTCATCATCTTCATCGTCCTCCTCGTCACTATCACTGCCCGCCTCCATATCATCCTCATCGTTGTCATCCCCACCGGCACCAGCTGCAGTCATCATCTCTTCCGGATTGGGCTTATAGAGTATGGGATCTGTGCTGCTTGACACTCCTGTGGTAGCCGTCTTCACTAGCTTATCAATCTGATAGCGCAACTTGTGATCTATGGGTCGTATCTTTTCCAGCACAGTGCGTATCTCAATTAACCGTTCAATAGAGGGATCACCTTCGATAGTTTCACCCGAGCATTTACGCAACACCACATATGTCAGATTAATCAAATAGTCCAGAAGCATGTGATATTTCACCTCGAGGAAACTTAGGCCATATTCTGTGGTCAATTCACCGCGTTTGACGCGTTGCAGCATGCCCTCGACCAGATCTGTAACCTGTTTTACATTGCTGTTCATCTCGCCGAGCAGTTGAATGGCCTGTGGTATGTCCTGTTGTCCTTGGACCTCGCAATCAAAATCGAGCGCCTGTGGGAATAGAAAATATGTAGCATGAGTAAAAGTTGATGAGGAATATTATTGTAAATGTAATCTGAATGATGGTCCACCGCAGACACTGTAAAAAACAAACGAGACAGACTGACAGACCGCGTGAATCAAACCGAAAACCCCTCGTTTACACTATCAAGCGTTTTAATCTCGAATAATTCCCCAAAGTTCGGCAATTTTTTAGTTTTAAAAATCCATTTTAGTAAAAATGGATCTCATCTCATTTGCATTTTTAATATTTTGATTGGATTTCAGCGTATTTAAAAATTTTGTGCACAGGAAATTAAATTTCGCTATGCAAATACACACAACTTAGTTATTTAGTATACGAAATGCCATAAACCTTGTTGCCTGCAGTGGAGCAGCCTCCTCCCCCCACCCCACTCTTTCAGCAACGCAGTGAGCCATGTGTCGCCCGTGTTGGTTGCACACAACTCATTTGCATATTTTATTGGTTGCCATTTAATTATTTGCATTTTACAAAATTTTTTGGCCCACAACAGGCTGCTCTTTGACCGCTAAGGCTTATGCTGCATTTATTTTCAATTAATATTAATAAAGCATTAGGGATGGGGGTGTATTTGGTCAGGATATGTGCACTAGTATACATATGTGTGTATTTGTGTGAGATTAATTGCA
>JAEIFU010003846.1:0-23203 GCA_018904235.1 Lordiphosa stackelbergi | reverse complement strand
GTGCATCGATTTGTATGGACCCAAAAAAAATGAAAATGGTACCCCATATATTCGTAATCTACGGTCAATCTAAGATGTTTTCACCCAAGAAACCACTGGTTCTAAAATCAATTCTAGATCCCGCTTTTTAGTTGAAAATTTTATTTTGAATGGGTTTTAGCTATTGTTGTTTGTATTTTCTTAAAATATCTCTTGTGTTTTTTGATCCGATCCTGACGAAACTGGTCACGTGCACTCTTGTTGAGGACTGGTGACCTTAAACTTGTAGGACCAAAATGTCCTTGAAAGAATTTTCTTATTTTATTATTTTAAGATGTATTTATGACAAATCGTTCACAACCGATATCGCTATGTTATTGTTCAAAGGACATTTGAATTGTCCCTTAAATGCATGTAATTGGGGAAATAATTTCAAATATGGAAGTTGCATTTATACGATTTTTTTGCTTTTCGTGTTGTATTCATTTCTGGAAAAACACATTTAACAAAGTCCTTTTGCTTAATTTTTGGTATTCTTGCCCGACTTTCGATAGCAACCCGCGATTACATCTTCCTCGGACTTTTCTGCACCGCGTTGGGAAACAGAGTAGTTAGCAGCTGCACACACCTTTCAGTAGCTTGAATATGTAAAGGAATTCTTGAACAGGTAATGGTGGATCGTCGAACCTTGATGTACTAACAAGTGCTCGTAATGGAATGCTAGCAGTAATGGGGGCTGGATAAAATACTGTCGTCCTCTGATGAACCATTGCATAATCCCGTACAAACTAAAATTAATAGAATGCTTATTAAGCTCTTGGTTTGTTGGGTCGTACAGATTATCACGATAATGCAGAATTTTCTTTATATTTTCCCCGCGGATACATTTTCTGTCATCAAAAACATGGTCAGCAAAATACTTTCCTGATGAGCAAAATACGAATTGTTGTTGACAACAGTATTAATAATTTCCCGAAGATTTGTGAAATATCTCGTCGTCCTTATAAATTGTGAAGCAGTGCACTTCCGTATGTAAATCAGAGCTCTAGAACTTGATGTTAAAGTACATTGGAACATGGGCCATAATGTAAAGGTTAGAGTTTCAAATTTTCCGATTTGTAATTGTCGTCACGTGAGCTGTAAAAGACGACTAGCTTTTGTTAACCAACGTGAGTGAGACAAATTTTGTGGTTTGGTTTGCCGGCCAAATCGTCTAAACAACAACCATCTGAGTCTGCTTTTGCTATTCGGTACAAATATTTTACGTCGGTCGAAAGAGCTTGCTCGTTATCAGGTTCTAGCTGAGGCATATTTTCCAACAAAATAGATTTAAAATCGGGTACAACCCGAATTTGTTCACAATCTTCTATTAACTTCATAATACTTCCACTAGCAGTTCGTGGTCCACTCGTAGATGACTTGTCCAATGCAGTAAACAAATGACGAAACGGTAATTCATAATAAATGCAGCAAACAAACAAAACCAATGCAAAATTCACCCAGCGATAATTCCTTGCATCTTCGTAAAATACCATTTTCGGTGCCAGTGTTGGTAACTTCCCCATCGCAGCAAATACCAAAAGATTAGCGAGAGAAATATTCTTTTATTTAAAAAGTCGAATATTTCAGTTTGCTTTGTAAAAGCATCTTCAGCGTCAACTTTTAAATAGCCCAATAATTTGCTTTCTGGTTCTTGTAAAATTACTATGTGGGATTCTTTTTACCATGTTGGGATGATGGCTTATTTATTTTTTTTTCTATAACATACGAATTATTTTTTCTACCATCAAAAGCGAATGCTTGAATATTGCAATCATTGCATTGATTTCGACGAACAGACTCTGGCACTTCATTTTTTCCTAGCAATTTTAGACTTATCCATGATAATAAGTCACCACGATCATCTTTGAAACCAATGTTTCTGATATGAGCCAAATACACGAAGCCACTTGTCGGAAATGCTGAATCTATCTCACATCATAGCAAAATTCAAAGCATCACACCTTTTATTATACAGAGATTGTTTCCGCAAAAATATCTGTTCTTACATTTGACGTGTCAAACTCTGCTTTCAGATGGTTTATATGTTGGGTCTAAGGTAGTGGGCGGAACAGTTGTCGCAAGGTCATCAACATTTGCTATAATTCAGGTATTGTGTTTTCGAACGCTGTGTTGATCCATCATAAACTCTTGCAGATGATTAGGAATGACCCCACAGTAGTATGGAACTGGGTTTATGTAACTACATATGGCAATATAAAACAAATCGTTTAAACTTGCCAAGAAGTTTCAGCCCAAATGTCACGCTTAGACTTATTTTTTGACACATTTTGATAAGTGTTTAGGAGAATTTCAGTTTTCTAACGACACTTCTTTTGTGAATAATTGCAATGTTAAGTCTACTCCGAAATTGGACAATTTTTTGCTACTTCTCATAAAAAATTGAATGTGAATTCTTTTTCGAGTTTTTTTCCTCTTCTCATGCTCGCCTCAAAAAGAATATGCATTTTAAAACATCGCTTACTTGGCAAATTAAGCCCACTGAAATCACTTGGCGTGCCAAAAGCGGTAATATCGTAATGTGGATCAAAATTTGACCCATCTTACTGAGCTCTCCAAATTGGGGAATCAATGACATTGCCGATGAGTCCATACTAAAATATATTTTCGAAAGATAAATGCTCGGAGAAATTCGTACTGACACCTTTGTTGTTTGAATGCTAAGTGATTATTGTAGGCTGCAGTTTTAAAGAATAAGTTAATATTCTGTAATTCTTATCTCGCTTATCACAAGTACCGCTATGAATGCCTAGCATAAGTCGGGTCGCATCACAGCTATTGCAGACGAAATTTAATTAAATCAAAGTTATATTTGGATTTAAGTCAATAGTAAAACTGAAATGATCAATATGCTGTGCCTTTTTTGTTACAGGAAATTAATCTAAATGCAACAAAATTAAATAGCTACATTGACAGATAATTAAAAAGTTTATAGTTGTTAATCGTATTGCGTCCTAATGTAACTGTCTTGTAAGTTACAGTCGAACTTCCTATACAACGAATCCTAAGTAGGAGAAAACACTTTGTTTAGTAAAACATTTGTTATATGAAGTGCAAAACTCCACCAAAATGTGGTCCATTGATAAATTGGGTATATAGAAAAGTTCGTTGTGGAGGTTCGTTATACAGAAGATCGACTGTATTGTACATATTCGTAGTTAGTGCAATCCCTTTTGCGGCTGCTTTCACGCGGTTAGCAATAAATTTGCATTTTGTTTTGAGTTTTCTGGTGCTGTTGCTGAGACAGCAAAAATTGTGGTGTAAAATTCCCAACAATAGCTAAATTATAAAAAAAAAGTAAACACAACGCCAAATTTGTTGTGTTGTTGTGTTCCGTTGGGCTCATCAAATTTTCATGCGTCTCTTTTTTGCCTTTTGCATTTTGCATTTTTATTTTTGTTTATTGCTTTGCCGTGTCCGTTTATGCGCATAATTTATGCATAAATTTCAATTACCTTTAGCGCCCCGAAGTATGCTATGGCATGTTTATGTAGCCTGCGTCTGACTTTAATTCACTTAAACGCGAGATGAAGCATAACACTGCCATTGCACGGCACTTGAGTATTTTCTCTTTTTTTCTGACGGCTGTGGAGGACGGGCAAACTTGAGATGACGTCTGAAAGTTATGGCTTAATTTGCGGATTCTTTAGAAACTTTTGTGGACTGTACAAATACTCTTATCGCCTTAAATTATTTAAGCTTTTGACCAAGGCTGACAAATTTAGAGTCCCTTGATCTATGAGCCGGATATTTTAGGGTCTTTTGGAAAAATGTTGAAAACTGAAGCATTTTTTCTTATTTTTAAAACATGCCCAAATTTGATAAATCATTGGGTCTGTGAATCCGTTTAGTTAGCACATCATACTCGAGTCTTGCGGGACATCAATGATGTAGTTCTAATTCTTGAATTTTAAATAAATTATTACAAACAAATTTTCTTGACCCAATGGTTTTAATCACTTTTCTTAGCTTAGTTTCTCGTTGTGTTTTTTAGGGAGAGATTGTGAGATGCTCATCTTGGCCCTTTGGGACTGTAAACTCAAGTATTTTATTTTATTTGTGGAGAAACTCCTTTAAAAAGTCATCGTTTAATTTGCATGAACATTTAATAATTGATTGGAAAGTAGCTGAAGATAATACAACAAGTAAGAGCACTGTAGTTTTGAGCTGGCATGATATCGATAGTAACTCCATTCGGTAGTCTCGATGTTTTATAACAAAATATTTCATATTCATAAATTGTTCGTTTGGATTAATTTTTCTTTCATATTGTAACATAACATTGACTTAACAACGTATTATAACTAGATTAAAACTATCAATATTAAGCTGGCTCGAAGTTTCATTATGCTTGCACATAACTTCAAAAAGCAAGAACACAACACACCATAACGGAGGCTAGTTGATCGTACAGCTGTTTTATTGGTATCTCTACCAAATCATCAGCGATCTTTGCCTACTTGTACTAAAACCAAAGACTCCCGTTCCATGTCAGAGCTACCACAGTCGTTTGGGAATTCCTAAACTACTTGACAGCAAAAACCGACACACATGAAAACAGCGTTGGCTGCCTGTACCTTGTGTGTGTGTGTTCCCCAACTTGGCCTTGCTATGTTAGTGAGAGAGAGGAAATCTTATCTTTTAAGCTGGCTCGAGGTCTCGTTATGCTTGCACACAACTTCAAGAAGCAGGAACACAACATACCACAAAGTAAGCTTATTGATCGTACAGCTAATTCATTGGTATCTCTACCAAATTATCAGCGATCTTTGCCTACTTGTACTAAAACCAACAGCACACTATGCCACAGCTGCCGTAATCGTCACAAGAGAACAGCGCTGGCTGCCAGTACACTTTGTACGTGTGTGTGTCCCCAATTTGGACTTGCTATGAGAGATTCCTCCCCACTTTTTAGACAGTGACCAATAGTTTGAGTACAGAATAGCATTCAAACCGGGGCTTTTTGTTACTATAAATGAAACTATTTCTGTTAAATATAGATAAGAAATGTTTAATTTCCATTCTGTAACTTAAAATTTTCCAGCTTCAGTATTTATGAATCTATAGATTTTCTTCACAAGGAACTGTACAATTAGCACAATATTGGGAAAAAATCAATTATTTTAAAATATTGATTTTCGTATTGCCTGTCCAAAAAAGTTTTAAAGTTTTTTGTACAAGTTTGACGCTTTATTGTGAAAAATTTGTTACATAATCATTTTTCAAAGTATTGTCCATCTTTAGCCACTAATTTTTCCCATCTGTCGGACAACTTTCGTATACCAGCTTGAAAAATTGATGCAATCCACGAATCGATCCAATTTTCTGAGTTTTCGGAGTTAAAAGAAGTGCTCTAGGGCATGAGTCATCGCTAAAAACAAATAGTGGGCAAACGGGGATGGGACTTTTCATTTCAGCGCTTCAAGTTAGGTTGCAAACACATCAATTGATTTCGGTCGAGTTGCCCTGTGATGGTTTCAATCGGTTGTAGCAGCTCAAAATACACCATGCGACTTGGTCAAGAAATCTAATTTTTTTGGCCAAAACTACGGTTTTTCTGCATCAGCCTAGCTAGGAAGCTGAATTTTTTTACAATATAGTATGTTCTTAAAATATTGAACTTGACGTAAATAATAAAAATGTAAAAAAAAAAAAATATAAGATATTTATAGTCCAAATCAAAGTTGGAAAATATTTCAACTTTTTTGTTTTTTAATTGTAAAATAAAAACTTAAAATTGCGCAGCATTTTATATAAGTATTATATGTATATAAAAAAGAGTGTGTGTCATGACACACCCGTTCCAAGCGAAGCTCTGTACGTCAATAAATCCGATTTAAGTAATGGCAAAAATACACTTTTTGTAATCTGATAAAATAAATGTTACATAATATACAAAAAAATTATGTCACTGTCAAGTCATTGCTGAGTCACTGTTAAAATACTGTTACTGTTAGGTCACTGCAAGGTCACTGTTCAGTCACTGTTAAATCACTGTTAATTCATTGTTAAGTCACTGTTAAGTCACTCTCAAGTCACTGCCAACGCAATGTTCACTGTCAAGGCACTGTTAAGTCACTGTCAAGGCACTGTTAAGATACTGTCAAGGCACTGTTAAGTCACTGTCAAACAAACAACATTATAGGTTATTGCACAGAATTCTTGACCTCAATGCAGCCACGCTTTCCACCCGCACTTCCCTTCCTCCCACTTCACCCTCACTTATCCCCCACTTCTCCCATCACTTCTTATCCCATTTCCCATCAACTCCCCCCCCCTCTCTCCATCACACCATCGCACTCCACACACATCTCACCTGCTACTACAGTAATAGTAAATGCGGTTGATTTTGCAAATACAAAATGCAAAGACAAGGCGTACCCACAATAATCTGTCGCAAAGACAACTCTTTTCATGTTTTAGTCCCCCGGTCAGACGCCCGTAAAGAGCTCCGCTCTAAAAATCAAATCATTATCAGGCCTGTTCCCGTTTTCGATTTCGATCAAATTATGCGGAATCGGAATTGCGAAATGTTCTCGCTTCCAAAAACCGACTGTGTTATGCAACTTTAAACTTCAAAATCGCAATTTCCTTCAACCCATCCTCTGGATGACATGAAGATTTGACCAAACTCTGTTATCGTTTCTTAGAAATCACAACATTTTCCAATTCCGATTAATCGGATTCGGAAACGGGAACAGGCCTGTTTGATATGTCAAATGGTTTATGAATTTTACTGCCCGCCATATCGAGGATTTTTACTGAATTAAACCACTTTAACAAATAATGAAAAAAACAAAACATTTTTAAAATTTAACGCAAAATTTATATTTTTTCATAAGATCCAGCCAAGTATGCTATACATTTTAAAAACAAGGTTTTAATGTAGCCCTCGAATATAGCGCTCTGAAACCTTACAATTTATTTAGATAATATTGTTCTACTTTGCAACTCGATTTTCTAAAATCAAAGAAAAACCGCGCATACAGCTATAGTGCAATCTACAGATTCCTCGACCATACAGCTGCCCTTAAGCTACAGCATCTTGCCAACAGTAATATCACATGGGTGATGAAAGCGCGGCTTGACCTTATTACGCTGTCGTCAAATACGTATAACAGATCGATAAACGTGCCATGCCCACTTTGCAATACCGGAGAAAATGAGGATCTGACTAACTTTTTAGCAAGATGTCCTTGCCTTAAGGATCACAGATGGGCGTCCCTTGGTAAGACATACCTTACAAAGCAAGAGCAACATGATATCCTTAACGATAAACAAAGCCAGAACTGGGAGGGGCTGGTTTGCTACTTAAGAAAAGCGTTGGTTTACAGAAAGGAGATTTTAGAAATAATTTAGAAGGCGGTAAAATGAAAAATAAAATGGAAAAATTATAAAACGCAGGCGCATTAGTCAAAGCCCCGTACTGCTGAACGGTCTGATATCTTGGGAAGACCAGGGAAGTCAGGCGTAGTAAGCGGGTGCGGGGTGAGGCAAAATGTGCTTGGCCGACGGACGGTTCGTGCAACCAAGTCGGTTACTTTAACATAAGTTTCCTTTTAGTTTTTATACACAATGTTATGCTTATATATTTAGTTTAATTCACAATGTTATAGGCTCATTTAATTATTATTATTAAAATAAACATTATTATTATTAGTGCAATATATAAAGAAAACAATAAGGCATGTTGTAAGTGAATTGAGATGGGTACTTTTTGGAATGTGAAATTACCCACAACATTTAAGATTTTTTTTATGTAAAGTTTACATTGTAAACGCTTACAAATGGAAGCATCTTCGTATTTTTTTATTGCAATCTAGTCCAAAGATATAAAATCAAATTCCGACAACTGTTGCATTCCTAGATCTGATAATCACTTTTAAATTTTTTGCATAAATTTTAAGAAAAGTCAACTTTGAACAGCTGCCATTCAGAAACCATTTTATGAAATGGTTCATAATTTTGCCATAAAATAGCTCTATGTATCGAAATCATTTCCGACACTCGTTTTATCCAGTTTACAAACAAACAATTGTGAGGTTTGGCCAAAATTCGGCCCGCTGGCCCAGTGTGCAGAGTTAGACCGGGCTTATTATGATTATTTGCGCTTGAATCATGTTTCACGAAAGCTATTTGCAGCATTCGATTGCCTTCCATTACATTTTTCTTCTAATGAAGGCAGAAAAGTAAACTTCCCTCAAATTGATTTTTTATATACAGGGTTGCCCATATTCGACGGATCATCTGGCAACGCCATAATTTTGACAGAGATGTCAGATCGCTTAATGACATACCGCGTTTGAAGCGTCAGTCCAAGCAGATTTTTACCATGGAACAATACACGCCACGCGAGCGCTCTGAAATAGTTAAATTTACATTCAACAGAACAAGTCAATTGTGAAAACTCAACGTGCTTTTAAAAATTAAAAAATGTGAAAAGTGCGCCTTGAATGGGACCGTAAATAAGCAAAATTGCCGTATTTACGCCACTGAAAATCCTGAGGGAGATTCAAGAAGTGCCTCTTCATGACGAAAAAGTCACAGTTTGGTGCGGCGTTAGTGCGAAAACGGTCATTGGGCCGTTTTTCTTCCAAAATGAAAATGGCCATGCTGTTACCATCAACCAGGAGCGTTATCGCGACATGATGACCAATTTTGTGATGCCAATTATTCGTCGAAAGCGTATGAGGCAGTTCTGGTTTCAACAAGACGGCGCTCCACCGCACACAAGTCGCATAACAATCGATTTTCTGAAGAAATTGTTTCCGGGCCGTTTGATGTCGAAAAGTGGTGATTTGGACTGGCCACCGCGTTCGCCCGATTTGACGCCGCCTGACTTCTTCTTGTGGGGATATTTGAGTCAAAGGTTTACGTTAACAAGCCAAGGACCGTAGAAGAGCTCAAGGACAACATTCGTGAAGAAATAGCCGCTATTCCGGCCGAAATGTTGGCGAAATCGATGGAAAATGCTGCAAAAAGGGCACAATACGCCATCAACGCCAGAGGCGGCCATTTGAGAGATATCATATTCAAAAATTTATGTAAACAAATCTACTTGGAACAAATTAAATGATTAAGATTGCCAACCGCCAAATTTTTATTTTTTTCTTTGATTTTCTTAAAAAAAACATGGGTCCGTCGAATATGGGCAACCCTGTACTTGAAAAGTGTATTATAATTTTGCCCAGAAGTTTGCAGCGCATAGAAGGAATCATCTCCGACCACATAAAGTATCTATATTCTTGATCACCATGACGAGCTGAGTCGATTAAGCTTTGTCCGTCCGTCTGTCCGCCCGTCTGTTTCTACGCGAACTAGTCCCTCAGTTTTGGAGCTATCGAGCTGAAACTTTGCACAGAGTCTCTTTTTAGTGCAAAAATCGGATGACTACTTCTTGTAGCTGCCATACAAATGTTCGTTCGAAAAATGGGTTTTAGTGAGAAAAACTGGTTTGTTCTCAATATTATCCCTCTCAAACACGGTCATGGGTAATGTGTCATGTTTTTAAGTTGATTTGCGAAGTTTGGTTCGTTTTACACCAAAGTTGACATAGTGGGAGCACACAAAAACTATGTTGTTCGTATCGTTTTGTGTAAAGAACAAAGATTTTGGAATTGACAGCCTGATATGAACTTGGCTGCTACATTATCCGATTCGCAATCACTTAAAAATTATATTCTTTAAAATTCTTAAGTTCCGAAGCTTCAGTATTAAATACAAACTTAAAAATAGAGGCAAGCTAACTTCGGCTGTACCGAAGTTTATATACCCTTGGAGCATGATATATGCTGCCAGTTTGATATATGGCTATACGATATATTCATCAAAAAAGTTTTTCTCACTAGAACTACATTTTGGACCGATCGTTCCTATGGCAGCTATATGCTATAGTCATCCGATCCGGCCGGTTCCGACAAATGTGCAGCGTATTTATACCAAAAGACTTCGTGCAAAGTTTGGCTGAGATAGCTTTAAAACTGACGGAGGAGATAGCAAAGAAACAGACGGACAGACGGACAAACGGACAGACGGACATGGCTATATCAACTCAGCTCGTCATGTTGATCAAGAATATATATACTTTATGTGGTCGGAGATGTTTCCTTCTGTGCGTTACAAATAAAAACTTGCTACATATCTACTTTATAATAATCGACTTAGCAAACCAAGTAAATAAGGCCCGGCTTAACTGAAACTGAAAATGGTTATAATTCGATTCATAAATATTGAAAATATAAAAATGGACAATGACTTTAATCTTTTGTCTGATGATTTTTTTAAGAAAGTTTCAAATTTTAAATCAATTATCTCACGAGAGTATAAATATGTCGTCTTTGCATAGTCAACTCGATGGCGTTTTACTTTTGATGAAATATACATTTAAAATTCAAGGCACGTAAAATGTGCCACGCGTCGTCACTCGCAGATATGTCAGTAATTTAGATGGGCAAATATTTGCGTGCCTTACGCTCACGCATTTGAAAATATATGAACATATTTGAAAACGCACACCAACGGAAGGCAACTGCAATAAGCCAGTCTCTCATTAAATCTTCATTAAAATTCGGCAATTTTATTCACATTCTCACAAAACAGCTGTTGACCAGCATGAAAATTAATGAAAATTTAACCAAAAATATGCGTAATTTTGCAGACAGCAAAATCCTACGCTAATTCTGATGGATAATTAATTTTGTTGGTCCATCGTCTTTAATGAATTTCACATCTCCATAATTAGATTGTGCTAAAAGAAAAAAGCAAAGTAAAAAAAATAATACTGTTAATACTAAAAATAAAATCCGCACACACAAATAGATACACTGTCTAAGCATTATGCAAACGCTGCAAAAGCCAAGAGCAAAGGCAAAACGACGATTAGCACAAAGAGTGCGTAAAGAGGCAGCGACATGAAGGTGGGGGATTTGGGTGTTTAGTGGGTGGAGACTTTTCTCTCTCTGTCTCTGTTACTCTCTTCTATTTTTCTGTACTTTGAGCTGCGTTAATGAGTGTCATTACCACTTGGATGGCAAAAAAAAAAACTTTTGCCTGACCTCAGCGTGGTCTTTTCTTGGGTCACTCAGCTGAGCCAACTTGGCTGGTCTGCCTGTCTGCTGCTTATTAGCTTTGCTGGTCTGTTCCACTTGAGTTTGTGGGTTTTTGGGTAATTTCTAAGAATTTTTCAAAGCGCAACAAAAAGTTAGAGTTTTGAAACGAATTGGTTGGTTTTTTATAATTGAAGAGATTTTTCATTTATGATTTAGATCAGCGCTGAACACGAAATTGTAGTTGGGGAGAAGTCCAATAACAACTACAACGGATAGGTCTCTATCGCGCACACTGCAACTGTTGCGCCTCAGCGTGTGCGCCCTGCTGGCGCCAATTTAATCTAGATTTAAAATGTAATTAGAAATTATACAACCGCTTTAATTGTTTGTGGTCAACATTATTTGAAATAAATTTTTGTATATTTTTACGTCTGCCAAAACTGATAAGATTTTCCTCTCATATTTCGTTCTTAATTTAATAAATGAGAGAAAATAGTTAATTACTAAAAGAGCTAAAGTAAATGCATTAACTAGAATAAAACTTAAGCTTTAATCATAAGAGCTTTATCTCACAATCCGCCAAATAATGTACAAGGTGTTCCTCGTGTTTGTCTTTTTGATTCCTAAATCAATTAAATACACAAATCAATGGCCATACGTTACCCATAAATCCCACAAACAGCTGCCTCCCCTAATCAATGCAGCATTTCATCTGTCTGTAGCTTAAGACTCAGCTCAGTCAGTTTAGATTGCTGAAAATCAAAGCCAAGAATCAAAGTTATGGAGAGGTAATATTCGATAAGCTTATTGAGCCGTAACATAATATTTATATATGTGCAGGACACTTCAAGTCGAACCCATGTCTGGACGGGCCCAGGAGGCAAGCCACTAGCTTAAGTAACCTAATCTGTCTGTGTGTGTGTTTATGTTTGTTTGCCCATCATCATCATAAATATAAACAGGCTCATCACTTGAGCAGTTTTCTCTGGTTTTTTGTTTGTGTATTTATATACTTAGCTTTTAGTTCTACATAATTTGATATTCATGCATGTCACATCTGTGTGTCATCAAAGTGAATTGTGCTTATAATGCATTTAAATCTGTAAGTCCCTCAGTGGCCAGGCACTAATTCCACGAATTTTATTCGATTTTTTTTCTATTGCAGGCACTTTGTCAGACTTAAGCAGATACACAAGGTAAGTCCTTACATTTTGCTCCCTTTTATTTGTTGGGGTCCTCCTTCTAGGATAGGCAAGGGCAGAGACAGACAAATAATTTGCATATTTATCAGACTTGCCAAATATTTATTTCCAAGCCTAAAAATAAAATCATTTTTCACTGTCAATCTCAATTTGGCATATGGAAATGTGAGTTAAGTAGGGGAGAAAGTTTTATGTTTTATGTTGTGTGGGTGGGAATAAAAGTTAAATGATTTGAACTTTATTTATGTTTAAATGTTTACTCTTCAGTTGGGTTGGGTAGGAAAATATCTTGATTTGTGTTGTATCTTTGAGGACAATGAACCAACTTTGTATATTTATTACATGTAATTTAAGTGGCTATAATACTTGGTTAAAAAGTTACGAATTTGACAAGTTATTTCGCTGGTGGCAAAGTCAATATTTATGAAATGTCAATTTCATTTCTGACATCTCTTTAAAATTAACAAACATTATTTCATTAAACTTGATCAAAGTAATAAACCAATTTATTAAAATGACACACAAAAAGAAACATTAATTTATGGTATAATAAAATTGCATTTAAATTTTGGTTGTCATTTTCACATCAGAAAAGCTCTTTATTGCGCAAAAACATATTAAACGCTTACAATTTGTTACAGTTCATAGGGCCATTTCATTTTAAATTGAAAATCAATGCGATTATTTTATGGGATTTCATGTTTATATCGAGATCCTGCGTATGTGAGTTGTTTGCCTTTGATAATTAAAAAATTCCCCAGCCAAATTAACATTGTGTGATTAATTGTTGGCCGTGCCTGTGATTGTTGTGTAAATATTTATAAAGCCGCTTTTGTGTGTGAGTCAGTCCATTATGATTTATGAGCAGTTGATGCAGGTGATGAGATTTCCCGTATGCGTACGTATTTACGATTAGGGCAGTATTAATGGGAAATTCAATATGCAATTATAATTTAAACTGATTTCCTTGCGCCTCAGCAAACAAAATATGCATATTGAGACTATGCCGCCGGTTGTTTATTTTGATTAAATGTTTATTAGAGACTTTTGATTATTAATTAGACTTTTCACTTGACTGTTTGAAGTGCACCGAGTTCAATTTGCTTCGGAACTTTATGTTTTAAAGTTAACTGGAAAATCAAATTAGCATGTAAACATTGTGAAGCTCTTATTTAGTACAATTATTTAGACAAGAATGATTAAATTGACGTTTGGCTATGAAGCATCAGGCCTTCATTCGCTGCAAATCGAATTACTTGAAACGCTTGTGGGTGCTGACAGAAATTTTGTTTTGTGGGAATTTAACCGTGTACCGTGAGTCTAGGACTTCTTTGGGGCATTAGAGGGATCCGTATACCTTTAATATACCTAAACTTTTGCCTAATCTTGCTTATTACTATTTGAAGACGAGCCAAATACAAATTTTGTTCAGGGACTTTAAAGTAAATCGTCTCATTTATTATTAAGCCTGATAATTTTTTTAAAAGAAAACATTTTTGTTCTTTTCAAGTTAGAAAATTCCTGATATTCTGAAGAACATCTCGTTAGTAATGTTAAAGCCATAGTTAAGATAAGGTTCCTGCTGGCGGATTGGTAATAAAAACGGCACTGAACCCAAAGTTGTTTTAATAAGCTTTTTCTAATTATATCTCTTAAAGAAATATATGATTACCTAAAATAGCCCATAACTATGAAAGGAAATAAAAAAAATCTGTCGATAAATAAAAAGATTAAAAAATGATTTTTATCTTTAACGAAAAAAAAAGAGAAGGGCAAAAAAAGTACGTCCATTTTGAACACATGGTTAGACGATGTTGAAAATAAAAAAAATCTTATTATTCCAAGCCAAAGTCTTGCCATCTGCACCAGCTTTCTGCTTGCTGAGTGCTTAACATATGCCTGGGTTCTTTACCGTGTTTTGCCGTTTCATTTGGGTGTTTGATAGTTGTATGCGCGAAGAGGCAGCCGGCCATGTTCAGTTGTAGAGGTTATGAGTTCGAGTTCCACAAATGGTAAATTGTTGGATGAATTATAGAAAAAGCGTGGTTAATGGACTTTCGTCACATTTTCGGTACATTTAGAACGTGTTTAGTTTTTTTTCTGTGAACTGTGCACCTCATATTGATTAGCAAATTAAAATGAATACAGTAGTGGTATTCCTAAAAGTGCTTTGTTTTTGATTTGCTTTCGACTTAATTTTGTGACTGCAAAAGCAAAGCTGTTGGTGGAACGACGCAAAAAAGCCCGAAAGTAAAAAATGATGCCAGAAATTTTGAAATCTATTTTTCTCATCAATCAATCAATCTTCTTTAATAATAGTTTGTGGGCAGAATGTGTAGATAAACAAGTTTGCAACTTTACTAAGGTAAATTCAATTCATTATGAATTTGTTTATGGTCACGGAAAGAGACTTATGAAATTTGGCAGATCCAAAGAAAGAGAGGCGGTATTAAACTGTGCAGGAATTTGTAATTTCAAACTTTCTAGGACAACTTTAACACAAGAATTTGGAAAATCGATTTCAAAAATTTTTTATTGCTCCGTTTTCGATTTATAATTTTTATACACTTGAAAAGTGTATTATAATTTTGCCCAGAAGTTTGCAACGCATAGAAGGAATCATCTCCGAACACATAAAGTATATATATTCTTGATCAGCATGACGAGCTGAGTCGATTAAGCTTTGTCCGTCCGTCTGTCCGTCTGTCCGTCCGTCCGTCTGTCTGTTTCTACGCGAACTAGTCCCTCAGTTTTGGAGCTATCGAGCTGAAACTTTGCACAGAGTCTTGTTTTTACTGCACGCTACTAATATGTCGGAACCGACCGGATCGGATGACTACTTCTTGTAGCTGCCATACAAATGTTCGTTCGAAAAATGGGTATTTGTGAGAAAAACTGGTTTGTTCTCAATATTATCGCTCTCAAACACGGTCATGGGTAATATGTCATGTTTTTAAGCTGATTTGTGAAGTTTGGTCGAAGTCGCTAACCGTTGTGACAAGCTATTTCAAGTGTATCAAAACTTCGGTACAGACGAAGTTAGCTTTGCCTTTCTCGTTTTTCGTTTTTTTGGTATATGTTCTTACGATTTAAGCTATATCTCACTTCACAATTGTCAGAAAGAGTCAAGCGAGATATGAATCAAAAGGTAATTGAACTGCCAGTTATCGCATTAACATTGTTTTTAAATCGGCCTAATAGTTTTAATACAATAACCACATTTATTTAAAAAAAAAACGATTTTTTGCTCGTAAATGCGAGAAATTTCATTTTTGAACGCATGGAAAAAATATAAAAAAATCAACAAAAATTATTTTTATTTTTTTCTACTAAAGAATCGCACTTCTACAAAGAAAACCAGATAACGAATTATCAAAATCTATGAACAAACACAGGAGCTGTAAGCAATTCAGTGCAAAAAAATGTGGTATTTTCGTGATTATTCAAGAATAAATTTGCGTTAATTTCGACTTTTGTTCGGTTCTTGTGTTTAATTTTTGTTCTAGCTTTTCGCTAACTTCATAAACTGACCAAAAGACGAAGAAAAATACAAGTTTATTTTTTTTGTGAACACACAAAATACTCAAATTTGACTGTTAGTTCTTCTACTCAATTTGATCCATCATCGGTACGTGTGACACGATTTTCCTCACCAATACCTTATTGTCTTCGTAAAAGTGCGATTCTTAAGTAGAAAAAATAAAAATAATTTTTTTGAATTTTTTTATATTTTTTCAGGCGTTTAAAAATGAAATTGCTTGCATTTTCGAGCAAAAATTTGATTTTTTTGAAATATAATTTTGGTTCTTTAATCCAAACTACTTAACCGATTTTAAAACAATGTTCTACGCGATCATTGGAAGCTGAATTACCTTTCGATTCATATCTGGTTTGATTCTATCTAACAATTATGAAGTCAGATATGGCTTAAAATGTAAGAGCACCTACCGAAAAAGTTAAAAAAAATTCATATTTCAAAAACGGAGTCATTAAAAAATTTTTGAAATTGATTTTTAAGATCACCATTCCCAACTACACTACAAAAATATTTCAGTTGAAATGGATCATTTATTTTTTTTTTGTATTGTAAACTAGTGTAATTATATAATAAAGCAAAACAACTTACAACTATTCTTAAATTAAATCACAGCACATTTTAAACAGACACCAATCGCGCGGCGCAATTATCTTTTAAGAGAACGGTCACTCTAAAGCGAACGCAAATTGAAATCAACTTCGAGATTGATTTCGCGAAATCAATTAGTGACCTTACTTTCCTTTCATTTCAGGGCACATTTTTAAGCAGCTGTGAACAGCAGTGCCGCGAAATCAAATCGCTTTCAGGTAATCCCCTATTATAGGATATAGGTTTCTACCAATTTTTTTTATACTTGGTTTATTTAATTTAGACTTTAATTCCGATGAACTTAGAACATTCAGGGAGTTTTCTCAAGTATCAAAACTTCGGTACAGACGAAGTTAGCTTTGGCTTTCTCGTTTTTTATTATTTTCTAATAGCTTGGATATTTGAGAATATCGCCTTAAAAGGATTTCTTGAAATTCGAAATACTTAAAAAGATTTAGCCTTTTTGGTCGACCAATGTCTTCGATAAAACAAGCATTTCTCAAATTACTTCAAACTTTAAACGCATTTATCTCGAAACCTCATTTTTCCAACTGACGGCCATGATATCTCCAGTTACACTGAACCGATTTTGATGACTCAAAGTGAAATCGACGCAGAATTTTCACCATTCTGGTCTGACCTTCAATCGTAATTTTAAAAAAATTATTTACTATTTTTTGTTACACTAAACTCCTAAAAAGGGCCCAAAATCAAATTTTCATTTTTCAATAACCGCCATTTTGTCAAAAAAAAAAATCACAAAATTTTTTTCGAGTGTCAGACCAGAATGACATCTATACTGATTATAGCCCCGTTTTTAGTTTTCATTTCACACAACCTGGAGACGTGGAATCATGGCCGCCAGAACTATACCTTTTTTTTTGGACACCCACAAAACTTTTTTGAACCGCCCTCGTATCGAAGCAGTAATAATTTTTTTGTTATCTCTAATCAGTTTGTGACATAATACAAAAGACAGAGTAGGTAAAACTTTTTGCATTTTCAGATAAGATTTTATTTAAAGAAGGTCCATAATACACCCTCGAGATGGAGAATACACCATTAATTCCCAATTCATTGCAGACAAGAAATACCTGGACAATTGTAGCTTTCTAAAAACTTTGAGGGGAACCTAACTAGGCTCTTTTACCTGAGCCCATGTGAGTGTGCTCGTGTTTTCTCGGTCCAATGCCTCTAAATTTAAGCCATCCGTATCCATTTGTGTTTGGTGAACCACTTTTACGATTTCGATTTCAGATATAATAAGAAGCGCTGGGATATCATTGTCGCACTCAATCCACTTTGAGATAGCGTCAGTCAAATATCCAGGGGGCATTATTATATCTAATTGATTCATAACAAATCTTTTTAGAGGATCTTCTTCATCATTAAATTGAAGCAGCGGCTGTCCAGAAAGTGGGATTGTCGTTCAAAGAGTTAACAAATACGCGTCTATTTTGAACGATCAGTTAACGTCCATAACGTCAGTCCATAAGCTAAATCAAAGATGTGGAATGATGTGCATGTCTTTTTAAAAAAATTTTCCAGCGTACAAGATGAACTCGGAACTTATGCTTTATTTTGAATCGAGAATTTTGAAAAATTGTGAGTTACGCATTAATAATTTACGTGATTTTGACAATTTTGTAAAACTTTGTTTGTAACATTATTGCATAAATTTAGTTATTCTGTTCAGTTCTAAATTTGGTCAGGCGCAAATATTATTCCTTTACAGCTGTGATTAATTCTTTAAATACTTAAGATTGAAGTTAGTGTTTGAACAGATTTTATAATCCGCCTTCAGATCAGCACTGGCAGGATATTAATTGAAAGTCAATATTTACAGTCCGGCTCAAGAAATTAAATAGTCGATCCTTTTCTAAGGGTTTAAATTCTGTAACGAATTGCAGTTTTGGCTCTTTGTCTATAAAGCTGGAAAGCAATCTGCGTTTACGAATCCTTCTTTAAAGGTCAAGAAAAAAAATTTTTTTTTTCGAAAAAACAATTAATAAATCAGTTATTTTTTTATCAGAAAAAACGAATACATGCAATAAACCTTAACTTATATAATTGATCAGAAAGCAGCTGAATTTTATCCAAGAAAGTCAGTCAACTCTTTTTTTTAGTTTAACTTAAGTTTGAGGAATATCACGGCCTTCACAATTGCACAATTAAATTTCTTTAATGCATTAGGTAAGGAATGCCTCAAAGCAGTTTGAATACTCTCCAGCTGGCCCATTATGCAGAATAATTATTTTTCCATTAAATTCTCGTGGCTCAGGCACTTTTTATGGCACACTTTTCAGTTTAGAGATCATATAAAAATACAGGCAAAAGTCGCCATTAAATCTCGCCCCTTTTTCACGCCCCTGGATGCGAGTTGACTTTTGATTTCCGCCCCTCCAAGCGCTCAACGCTCTGTTAATTTGCTTCGCGCTAGCGAATGGCTATAGCTAAATAAGTTATGTCATTTTGGGGGAGCATTTCATTTCACTTGGAGCTGCCGTTGCCGTAGAAATTTAATAAACCAGCTGGAGAAAATTATTAGCATATTTAAAGGCTCCACCCAACATGAAAGTGACATTAAAGTGGCAATGCTGGGGAGCAAGCAGCCAGGCCAACACCAACTCATGTGGAGAGCTGAGCCTGAAGAAGTAGTTAATAAAATGAGGCAACAGAGAATTGTCTTAAATTATGCACAGGCTACCGACAAGACACTTGGTTGGCTGCCAAGACGATGGAAGAGTGAAGAGGTTGTACTTGCCGCTTGCTGACCAGGCAAGTGGAATGCAATGACCTGACTTGGCATAGTGGAGTTGGCAGGGATATAACTTAGTTCAAATTGAAATGTGAAAGCAAGTAAAAGTTGGCAAACGTCTGGGAGTCTTATATTAAATAGAATTATTCTATTAAGTGCTGAATTTGGTTTTGACAGGCAAAGTTTATGCTTAATCAACTCCTGCTCCGAAAAAGGCTTATCTACGCTTCCACTTCGATAAGCACCCGATAAGCTGCCTTATTATAGCGGTATGGAAATATTTTTAGAACTTGTTCAGACTTTCATTCATGTTCTTCAACATGCTCCGCTTTAAAGGACATTTCTGCCCATAGTTCACTGTCCAAAGTCTTGGCAATTTGCTTTCAATTCCCTTTTGCCTTCATAGGTAAGTATAAATTTTAATTGAATCAATTGCAAAATGCCTTGAAATTGTATTTCCTTCCAGCAAATTGCTCATACGCCACAGTAACTGGTCAAGGATCTTAGTCTCAGTGTTAGTGTGTGTCTGTGTAGCCGACTGTTGGGGCACAGTTGTTTCAATAAAGTTGCCCAGCAATTCTTGTCTATGTTGGCAGCTATTTACAAAATCCATTAGCCGTTATGATTATTTATAAACTTGGTCAAGTCTAAAGATAGAAACTATGTATCTTAGTGGCCGTCACCTTCATAAATCGAATCTGGTTAGGCATGGGCAAGAGAATTGTGAATTGAGAGCAGACAACAGATGTTAATGCCTCAATGAGCAGGCAAAGTGCGTTTCGGTGTTTCTCCCTTTGCTCTTATGTGTGTGTGTGTGTGTGTTTGCCTTCCCGCATTGTTAACGCGTTTTATGGTTGTTGTTGGTTGTGGTCAGCATTAATATTTGTTGTTGCCATACGCAATGTGGCCGCAAATTGTATGCCTGATTCAGTTTTTATGATTCTGCGGCGTGGTGAGGGAGTGAAAAGGATGGCCCTGTGGCCACCGCTAAGGGCATTATATCGAATTATGTTATAAATATGAAATATATTTGTGTGTGAGCCTGAAAATTCCCACACACATGCATACAAACATATATGTGAAAGCTTTATGGGTTTTTATGTGAATTTCGTGGACAGCACAAATTATCTTGATGCATTATTAAGTCAGGTTTTTGTTGTTAATTTAGAAATTTATGAATGTTGTGGGCGAACTCACAATAAGTTTTTAATTGACATTAAAAGTTAACTTTTGAAGTAAGTTTTAATTGCCTGTGGCACAGGGAAAAGGACCCCCAAAAATAGGTCTGTTTTTGAAAAAAGTTTACGCTTAAAACTAAATTAAATTATAAAAGTAGCCAAGTTTTACGACTTAAAAATGCTAAATATATAAATAAATCTATCCGGGTACTCACAACCGCAGAAACTAAAACGAGAAAGTAAAGCTAACTTCGTCTGTGTCGAAGTTTTAATACACTTGAAAGAGCTTGTCTCAACGGTTAGCGATTTCGATTAAGCTTCGCAGATCAGCTTAAAAACATATAATAATAACAATGACCGTGTTTATGAGCGGTAATATTGAGTTCTTACTAAAACCCATTTTTCGACCGATCACGGACGGGCAGACGGACGGACAAAACTTAACAGACTCAGATCGTCATGCTGATGATTCCTTCTATGCCAATTCTCTACTAACCCAAAAGCCATCTGGCTTTCGCAAAAATAGAAGCTGTACAACAGCGCTCTTAAGAGTTACGGAGGACATTCACATACAACTTGACTATAGGAAGAACTTTTGTTACACTACTGAACGTATTGCATTTGAAACTTATACTAAGAAATATTACTTACAATGCTAAGGACCCTTTACAATGTCGATTTATTAAACAGACGGCAAGCAGTAGTGTCGGGAAAGTCCATTTCAAAGAATCTACACACTAATCGAGGTGTTCCTCAGGGTTCTGTGTTTGGTCCTTTTCCCTTTCTATTTATATAAATGACCTTCCTAATAATCTGTCAAATTGTGATGTCCATTTGTATGCTGATGACGTTCAATTAAATGTTAGTGGGCTGTTAAGAGATGTAAATGTTTGTGTCAGAGATGTAAATGTTTGTGTCAGAGAATGTATCAATAAATTACAGGGTTTGTCCGGAAAGTAATAGGACTGATTTTCTTCCGCCGCGACTGTACTTCGGAGCGGGCACGCACTGACTGGATTCGGTAAAGGGCGTTCCTAGCTAAAGTTGTCTCTAAGCATCTCGAAGGTCAGGACAGGCATTTTCGCGCGACGTGTTTCTGTGAGTGGTGCAAGCTGGCAAGAGGTACACAATTAAATTCTTTGTAAAACTCGGTAAATCTGCGATAGAGACGTTTGATATGATCAAGCAGGCTTACCAAGGGCGTAGCCAGCTTCACTACAAATCCAAATAAAAAATTAAAAAAATTGGCAAAAAAAAGGCACAACCCCCCACACCCCAAAATTTTCAAACCCCCAACCCCCGTGGGCGAGAAACAAACCGTAAATTTCACACTAAAACCCATTTTCGGAACGAACATTTGTATGGCAGCTACAAAAAGTAGTCATCCGATCCGGTCGGTTCCGACTTATTAGCAGCGTGCAGTAAAAAAGAAAACCTGTGCAAAGTTTCAGCTCGATAGCTTCAAACCTGAGGACTAGTTCGCGTAGAAACAGACAGACGGACGGACAAAGCTTAATCGACTCAGCTCGTCACGCTGATCAAGAATATATATACTTTATGTGGTCGGAAATGATTCCTTCTACGCGTTACAAACTTCTGGGCAAAATTATAATACACTTTTGTGTATAATGGAAGGCCAACTCAAAGAAGAACAAACATTTGCTAAATAAAATAATATTAAATTAAAGAAAGAAATTGTAAATTCTTTAAACCTTCTTTATGCCTAAAAATGCTGAACTTAAACCTGATACGAATAATTCTTTTTCGTTTCTGTACCACATAATTATAGATATCTTGCAATATTCTGGTTATTTGTTCAATATCGCGCGACAAAGACTTGATATCGTCACGAACATATAATGGATTCAAATTATAAATTCTAAAAAGACGATAAAAATAAGCAAACGATATCTCTGCGACTTTGACTCTAAACAGCGTGTTTCAAATAATAACAAAATGTTTTTAAAGTTATGTGCAAACATAACGAGACCTCGAACCGCAAAATCTTGAATAGTCAATATCATAAAGGTCATTGAAACATACACATATTATTTTGAATATTAGTCACATTTATTGCATTCATATTTTTTGTATTTTTTTATTTTATTTATTTAGTCGACAAAAAGGCTGTCAACTCAATATCACATACATTATAAAAAAGCCTTATTGACTAAGAAAGCCTAACAAAGAAAAAACTAACCTAATTAAAGAATAACTAATAACGACTCTGACACGATGGGGGAATTTCATTTGCCCGTCCGGCCAGCTATGCCCCGATTCACAGCCAATTGTAGTCAGAGACGTTATTAGAGCTACCAAAACTTTAATGATATGGAGATAGAGAAGATAAAAAAAAAAAACAACCAAAACCTAAATAGGAGCAAAGGAAAAAAAAATAATAAAATAATAAAACTAAAATAAATCAGATATAAAGAGAACAAATTCAAGAAAAGAGAAAAAAATACTATCTAAATGTGAAATTTAAAACTAACTAAAATAAAAAAATTTATAAGATAAACTTAAAATTAAATAAACAGAAATCTCTGACCCGGTGGGGGAAGATTTTTAGACAGTCCGGCAAGCTATGCCCCTACTCACAGCCAGGAGAGGTCAGAGATTCCCCTAAGATAATTATAGAGGGACGTTTTTAGAGAGAAGAGAGAGAGATCTGTTGAGAGCAGGTGATAGAGATCATTATAATGTTGACATAAGACTCGAAATCGATTGTGCTTTACATAATCAGTTGTGCATAAGGCAATATTAAAGGAAAATAGTTTCTGGTTGGCCTAGAAGGAACGGAGAAGTTAAGGCGACGTAAAAGTTCAGAAGAATCTACATCACCTGCTCTCCAA
>JAEIFU010003845.1:0-23247 GCA_018904235.1 Lordiphosa stackelbergi | reverse complement strand
CAGGACCGGTTTGCAGCCTTGATATAAATAATGTAAAATGTAAAATTGGCTATACAGCTCCTCCAACGGGGCCAAGCCAAGCTTCTCTTCTTGGCGTGTGAGCCTTAAATTTTTCGCACAAGAGAAAAGGACCTACAGTTTAACGCCGAATCCGAACGGCAAAGTTTGAGAATTTGCTTTTTCATGGCTAGTTACTTTACAGCTGGCGCCAATAGCTGGTGAAGGTGACCGTATGTGTAAAAGCTTTTTTCTAAAGAAAGAAAAAAACTTTTATTATTAGAAGTTCAGAGGCGGGATCGAACTCACGACCTCCCGCCCAGCAGTCCAGCACACTAACCGCTGGGCCACAGACATTAATAACACTAGTTTACAAAATAATAAAAATTTTGCGATCCCGAACGTTTGGTAGCAGTTTCTTATGTAAGTCCCCCCGCTGAGTCCAAAAATCCATATCACGATTTTTTTAGTGGGCCGTTTTCGAGAAATCGCGGAAAAGCTAGATTTTTGATTCTGGTCATAGTAGCCCTTAAATAGCATAGTTTGAATTTTAACTATGCCTCCTACGACGAACAGTAAAACATTTAAACCAAGTCAATTTGCATGAACTTGAAATCTTCCATTTTTTACTTAAATGCCAGTAACTTCTATATTCTTGAACGGATTTGAATGAATTATGTGGCGTTGTATTTTCAATAGAGAAATCTTTAGTGACCAGCAATAAAATAAATTTTTCACAATTTTTTTCGTGGTGAAAATCGCACTTAAAATCTAGCTTTTTTTAAAAAATTCATAAATTTAATACAAAGTTGCCGATAAAAGCCTTTATAACGCCGAAGTCAAGCACCGGATTCAGAAGTGGTGTATGAATGAATGATAGGGCATTTAATTACCTTCCAAGAAAGCATTACCATTTCATAATGAATGAACCGATACTGAAGATATACACATTTTTCTAAAGGTACTTTTTTCAAAATCAAAAAACTAGCTTTTCTGCGATTTCTCGAAAACGGCCCCACTAAAAAATATTTGGACTGCATTTTTGGACTCAGCGAAGGGATTTACATATGATATGACTGTCAAATGGTCGGGATCGGAAATGCTGTAAACTAGTATAATAGCATAGTTTAAGGACGCTTATATTGCACATTGGGCCAGCGAGCCGATTTTTCGACGAAAATTCAAATTTTTAATAGAAAGTCATCCTATTTTAATAATAAATTTTGAATAGTATATTCTTTGACTAAAATGAATCAAAAGATTTTAATTGTTTTGATGCATCCCTGATATTTTGGCAGCCCTTCAAAGTCAGCTGTTTGATTGCATGCGTGCGAAACTAAAAAGCGCGGGAAAGTTTTTGTTTACTTGCGAGCGTGCCAAAATTATTGTGGTTTAAACAATTTTTACTAAAATTATGGAAAAGAAAGACCAAGGTATGTAGAATATTTGTATAAAAAAAGATTTTGTTCATGTTTGTTAAAGTGTTTTTTGTGTGCGTTTATTTGTGTTGTCCAAAAGTAGACAAAAGCTAACCTGCTAATCCGTCTGTTGTGGATTGTAACTAATTTTGTGCCAAGTTGTGCCAGAAAGTAATTATGTGTCATTATAGTGCAAAGTGTATATAAACTAATTTTAAAAAGCTTTTTTGCTCCATTTTGCTCCGATGTGTATAAATCCCTAATATTGTAGCTGTGGTTAAGCCTCCTATGAGGAACTGCTTGATATCTGCATACAAAACAATCGTAGCGGATCTGCCTTTTCGAGTTGGATTTATGATGAACTGAAAGAATTGGACTTAAGCACGGAGAAAAAGGATGAAATATATGACATATATGTCCTTGTATCCATGGTTTCCAATGTCGGCAACAGTCCATAAAGGGTTAATGCACGGCTACCAAATAATAGAAGCATAGCACCTTCCATTAGGTGTTCTTGGCGAGAACGCCTCAGAGGCTAGCAACAAATACTATAAGAGTGACAGGAGGTTACATGCTCGAAAGAGTACACGGCAGAAAAACATGGCAGACGTTTTCCACAGAGCAATGGATTCCTCAGATCCTCTTGTGTAGAGCATCTATCTAACAAAAAGATTGGGTCAGCAAAATAAACTACCCCTACCAACAGACGTAATCAAACTTTTGGAATCACCAAACTTGCTATATTTTTGTGACATGAACAATAATAACAATGTGATTCAGATTCTGACTCTATAAATGCGTTTTCAATAGAAATTGATGTAGAAGACGACTTTTAGGAACATTTTTAAATGTATAATACTCATTTGTAGTCATTTTGAATGCATTGTTATTTTTTCTTATTAATATTAAGGTTAAGTGTTAAAAAAATGAATTAAAAACATTGAATTGTTGAATTTGACGAGTGCTAGCATTATTAATAACCGTACAAGTATCAATTAGATGAAACCTATCTCATATGGGCGGCTTGGGAAGGCGTAGTCAGATCGGTCTGAAACTTAGATATATTTTTATGTGCACCGACACTATCATTTGTACCAAATTTCAAGAACCTAGCCTTAAAACTTTAATTTTCGTCGAAAAATCGGCTTGCTGGCCCAATGTGCATTGTAAATATCCGTTTTCCGACCGAAGCACAAGGCTTCTGACGTGTTGAGCATAAGAATGAGCTTTTTATATTTTTATTTTTATATTCCTTATCATCATCTACAGCCGAGTCGATTTAACCATATCCGTCCGACTGTCCACTGTCCACTCGGCTAACATTGAGCGTGTTCAGCTGCATAATTCGATGACAAAAAATCGACTATTTTTGTTAGATTGTGCTGGTGAACGGGCATGATGGGCAATCATGTTTGCTATTTTTCGTGTATGTGTTAGATGTGAATCTAACAAAGAAATAGTTTGTTAGAACTGCTTGAAAATGATTTGTTATCGATAGCACGCAGCTGTCAAAAAACAAACAAACAAGAAATTTAGAGAAGACAAATGCAAAATGAATGTGGAAACCTCTTTGTCTTTAATAATTGAATTGGCAGAGGACGTGGTTTCACAAGTAGCTGACGGAAATTTGTGCAAGGCTCTGAAGGCACTACCGGTTGTTGCGGAGGAGGAGGGAAGATTGAAAAGCCGCCACTCCAAGAAGAAGAAGCCCTGCGTACTCGTAGTAACCACCTCATCTGGGTACATGGACACCTCAACACAGTTTATCAAGGCACTACCATTGATCTCCTCCCAGAGAAGAGCTTGATAGGGATGCCCATATCCTCATACAAGATAATCACAAGGAACAATGGAATAACCTTCCGGCTTACGCTGTAGCTAGGGTCACGTGGTCCTCGTTAAACCTGAAACGGAACACATATTACTTCTGGTCTGGGCCATAACGGGTCACTGCCTTATTGGCAGGCATGCAGCGGGCTTGGGCGTCGCTCACAAGACCAGGAGGAGACATTACTTTGTCGTTTTTGCCATTGCACAGCTTTAAGTAGAAGGAAACTCAAATCTTTTGGTCTCACTACTAGTTGGGACAGTACAAAAATATATAATGAACAAATTTAAGGATTATTTCATGATATCCCGTGCATAGTTAAGGACTCATAGCTAAAGATGTGCTCGCGACGGGGTTCCAGCGGTACCCTAGAGAAGTAGGGGATCAGGCGCGTCGATATTGAACTAAAATTTGTTGGTCGGGATCGTGGCGGGACGGGAACGAATTGTCCTTATTCGCCCATCTCTGCTCTTAACCCATTGCCACTATGTTGAAATTAACATTTTCGGACCCTTCTTTGCGTGGATTGGAGTTCTTCTTAATGGTAAATGTATGTTCTGACAAAAAAAAAGATTTGCCCATCGGATATTCGATTTTATGTGCACATTCTCGCCGGGGCCGTGCTTACAACAAACATTAAATGGCTAACAAAGTCTTAAGGAGAATTCAAGGGGAATTCCAGGAGCAGTTGGTGCTAGTGACGACGGTCATAAATATTTAGCAGTCAGTTCTTAATTATATTAAGCTGTCAAAAATTCAAACATTCCTTAAAATTCTATCAAACTCGTTCACCAGCAGACTAACACTTTTTTATACACTTGAAAAGTGTATTATAATTTGGCCCAGAAGTTTGTAACGTATAGAAGGAATCCTCTCCGACCACATAAAGTATATATATTCTTGATCAGCATGACGAGCTGAGTCGATTAAGTTTTGTCCGACCGTCTGTCCGTCCGTCCGTCTGTCTGTTTCTACGCAAACTAGTCCCTCAGTTTTGATGCTATCGAGCTGAAACTTTGCACAGAGTCTTCTTTTTACTGCACGCTGCTAATATGTCGGAACCGACCGGATCGGATGACTACTTCTAGTAGCTGCCATAGAAATGTTCGTTCGGAAAATGGGTTTTAGTGGGAAAAACTGGTTTGTTCTCAATATTACCGCGCTTAAACACGGTCATAGGTAATATTGAATTTTTTTAAGCTAATCTGCGAAGTTTGGTCGAAGTCGCTAACCGTTTAGACAAGCTTTTTCAAGTGTATCAGAACTTCGGTACAGACGAAGTTAGCTTTGCCTTTCTCGTTTTGATTGATGATTTAGTTGATGCCAATTTTATAGCGACAATCCCTTCAATCAACATCTGACTTTGATTATCCATATCAATTTCAGGGTTGCCAAGCAATTGAAAATATTATTCGAATCTTTGTACAAGGACTATGTAGTCGGAGCGTATTGGGCCCAATGTACTGTGGCAGCTATTTGCTATAGTCGTCCGATCCGGCTGGTTCAGACAAAGGTAGTTGTCTATTATACGTCCTTCCTCTCCAAAAATTCCGAAATAATTTTTCCTCGATGGACCGCGAATTATGAAGAATTTACGTGCAAAAATTAATTGGCGGTCATCCATGGTTTCTTTTAAAATGAATTTTGAAATTTACTGTTTTTGCACCGAAATTATGCATGTGCTTTTATTCAAATGTCAAATTATTAAAAATAAATATGAAATTTGTGAACATATTTGTTGTGTTCAATTGTTCTGCGGGTACGTTTGTTCAAAAATTGTGATTAAAGCAGGCCATCCACACACGAATTTGTTCAGCTCGTCAAAATGTTCGACGTTAGTGGAGGTGTTCGTGACAGTTTTTTTGTTCGACGTTTTGTTCGCAGAGAATAGAAATGTTTCTATTTTTTGAGTGTTCGTGCGAACATGTTCGTCAATGGACGCGAACAATTACACGAACATCATTTGTCAAAAATATTTGTAGAGTGAACACGTGCCCAAATGAGCAATAAATTGTTGCTAGAATTCATTGAATGCCCCCATAATAATCAAAAAAAAAGAGTGTGTGTCATGGGACGCACGGTACGAGCGAAGCGCTTTACGTTCATACAACCGACTTAAGTAATGGCAAAAATACACCTTTTGGATTCTGTATAAATAAATGTTATATAATTTTAAAAATAATAGGTCACTGTCAAGTCACTATTAAGTTACTGTTAAGTCACTGTTAAGTCACTGTTACGTCGCTGTTAAGTCACTGTTAAGTCATTCTTAGGTCACTGTTAAGTCACTGTTAAGTCACTGTTAAGTCATTGTTTAATCACTGTCTAACAGATAACAGTATATTTTTTTTAGCACAAAATTCAAAACTTGACCTCAATGCAGCCACTCTCTGGTGATCTCCACCAAATCCCTACCAGACCTAAACCAGATCCCCACCTGACCCACCCCAGATCTTCACCAGATCCCCACCAGATCTCTCCCGGATTCCCACATGATCCTCTTCAGATCCCCACCAGATCTTCACCAGATCTCCAACAGATCCCCACCAGATCCCCACCACATCTCGCCGAGATCCCCACCTGATCCTCACCAGATCCCCACTAGATTTAAACCAGATCCTACCAGATCTCCACCAGATCCCCACCAGATCCCAACCAGATCTCCATCAGATCCCCACCAGATCATCACCAGATCCGCACTAGATCCCCACCAGATCTCCATCAGACCCCTACCAGCTCCTGACCTGATCACCACCAGACCTAAACCAGATCCCCACCTGACCCACCCCAGATCCTCACCAGATCCCCACCAGATCTCCATCAGATCCCCACCAGATCCCCACCAGATCCACACCAGATTAGCACCAAATCCCCGCCAGATACCCACCAAATCTTCACCTGATTCCCACCACTTCCCCCCACTTCTACCTCACACTATCACACTCCACACACAACCCACCTGCTTCTACTGCAAAGATAAAAGCTGCTGATTTTGCAAATACAAAACACAAAGAGAGAATTCAAAGACATCCCCCAAAAAATCTGTCGCAAAGACAAAATTTTTCAAGATTTACACCCCCAGTCTGACGTCCGTAAAAGAGCTTCGCTCTAATAATGCTTTAAGCTAATTTGTATCGCCATCTAGGCCATGATTGTGTTAGTTTCCGCTGCCATATTTTCATGTTAACTCGATGTGATTTTTGAGAAAATGATGTTCGTGAGAAATGTTCGCCTGGTTAGTGGGCAAACGAATTTTTGTTCGACGAACAAATTCGTCGAACAAATTCGTGTGTGGATGGCCTGCTTAATATGGCTTGTGCGGGCTGTGAAACTACAATTTTGAAGTTTTTGTCGATGTCGGAGTCCGATGTCATTGACTTTCTTATTAGTCATAATGTCATTTTAAAAGAAAACAACTGTGCAAAATGTGGTGAAGTGTGCAACATTTCTTCTAAAGGTAATTGTCTATTATATGTCCTTCCTCTCCAAAAATTCCGTTGCAAAATTTCGTCTAAGGGTTGGAGGACCGTATTTCGTTGCCATTTCGTAGTGCAAATGTACAATAAGAAAAAGAAAAAACAAAAAGTACAGTGCAATTTTGTAGAAAGTGTTCGCAAAACAGTTTTTTTGCTGGTACAAAATTTTCTATACCTGAAATTTGAAATTTGTTATGTGGGATGTGTTCAAACTGAGAGGCGAAGCTGAGTTTTTGGAGGCCGAAATGGGGTGGTCCCGTCAATCTATTGTTGACTGGAAAAGTTTTCTGAGGGATGTATATATTGACTGGAGTGTAAACAACAGCCGTTCCATCATTGGAGGACCTGGAAAAGTTATTGAAATTGACGAGTCCAAAGTTGGCAAAAGAAAGTTCAATTGTGGAAGAATAGTGGAAGGCCAATGGGTGTTTGGTGGCATCGAGCGGGAGTCCGATGAATTGGGGTGAGTTGTTCACAAATTTGTAGAAATTAGCGCCGCAGCCGAAATTTTTTATTTTAAAATCGCGCGATTTTTAAAATAAAAAATTTCGGTTTTCAAAATACTAATTTATAGGAGGTGGATGTAAACGCGTCTTCAACTTTACATCTAATGCAGGGTTCCCCATTAAGAGAGCGATGACTGTGTCTCTTTCCAAATCACAGTGAAGCATGACTTCGGCAAGCACTCGGTGTGCCCCAGTGGCTATAGCTGGGGAACTCTGCTCTAATGGGTGGTGTGAAAAAAGTTCAGAGCCTCATCCACGTTAACTGAATAGGCCAAATACTTCGATATTGGTCTGCTTTTAAACTTGAAAATGTCATTGCAGTTAAATTCTAGGTGTGAGTTGTTGACAAATTTAATAATTTTTATTATTTATTTGACATTTGAAGAAAAGCACATGCATAATTTCGGTGCAAAAACAGCAAATTTCAAAATTCATTTTAAAAGAAACCATGGATGACCGCCAATTAATTTCTTCACGTAAATTCATTATAATTCGTGGTCCATCGAGGAAAATTAATTTCGGAATTTTTGGAGAGGAAGGACGTATAATAGACAATTACCCAGACAAATGTGCAGCGTATTTGTACTAAAGGACTACGTGCAAAGTTTGGTCAAGATAGTTTTAAGACTGACGGAGGAGATATCATAGATACAAACGGACAGACTAAAAGAAAGACAGATTTGGTGCTGTCGTAGGGCGGCTAACACGATGACAGGCATTTTGTATATTTTTCCAGCCGGTTTGATTTGCGGTTATCGGCTCTGATCGGTTCAGATCGGGCTTGCATGATGGATTTGATCAAATTTGTTGAGTTTATTCAGGCTGATTACTTGTCAGCCGTTCCACCTACACATATTTTGTACTAATAAGATATTTCTCTATGCTTGAATAAATTGACAAATGTTGTAAGCACACATTTTACAGACATGTCTCAGCTAATTCACTTGCAGAAACCAATTTATTTAGTGTTTTGGCAAATGGAAACAAATGGCGCACATGACATACTCGTAGGTTTATTTTGTATAGTAGGTTCTGGTACATACCTACATACATACTTAGGTACATATGCGTGTATTTATATATTATGTATGTCAATATTTAAATATATACTTGTACATATGTATGTGCTGGGGTACTTGTACGCATGTGGTGACTATGAATATTTAGAATGCATGCACAAACGTACTAACATCTATGTATGCTCGTTGGTGCATTGATGAGTATCTGCGAATATACATATGTACGAACGGACATACATTCATAAGAATGTGCTTAGCTCTAGGTGCATGTGCATTATTTTTAAAATGTGCAACGACTTTTTTGAGGGGAGCTTTTGTTGTGATCGGCAAATATCGATCCGTACACTTTACTCAGTCGAACAGTTGTCGGGATGCAGTCAAAATAAGTGGAACTTGCTTGCGGTAGCGGTTTTTTGAACGACGTCTGTTTATAAGGAAACCTTTTTCAATTATAACCTACGGTTCGATTATTAGATTAATTATTCGACTCGACGGGTTTGTGAATATTTCGCAACGCTACGTAAATGGCTCTAAAAACTAATTTTATATAATGTGATAAATGAAAATTCGATAAGCCTTTTGAATCGTGAAAAGTAATATGTTATGCAATGAACTTTCATATGTGTATGTAACAGTGTGTGAAGTGCATTACTAAGTGACCAGCATTCATTCAAGGATTATATGGAATACGTCCTCAACACCATGAAGTGTCTTTAAACGAAATCAAGCATCGATCAGTATCAAGAATTATGGATACAGTAAGTCATAAGAACAAACATTTCCATATAGTGTGTGAACTTTTGGTATATAATTAAGTATGTACAGTGCTTACATACATACATATATGTACTTTTACAGATCTAGGTATAAATAAAAATACATTAACATATAGAGAAAACTACAATATATAAAGCATAGTGCGATAGCACATGACCGTAACGAGGATTACATGTATTTGTTTGTTGACTTTTGTGTTCAAATTAAGGATAGAGTAAAGTGCAAGAGAGTAGTGAAAAGAAAGAATTCCAGGTTACCAAGTGCAGTTCGAGACAACAATTATTAAGTTACGGTTAAAATTTTAGTAAAATATTAAAAATCAAGAAATTTACTCCTATTTTTTTGGCGAAATATCATGCTTTAATCTTCAGTTTTGGTTCGAAGAGATTCGCGCCTAGTTTGGAATAGATTGTTTTACTCTTGCTTTTATTTCCAGCCTAAAAGACTGGGACCTAGAGATTAAAGCCGAGACAGAACGATAAAAGCTTTTTGATGGTTATTTACTTTACAGCTTCTGCCAGTGTGTGTGAATGCGACTTCTGCAGAAAAGCTTAAAGCTATTTTAAAGTAATTGAATTTAGATCTTTCACGCAGCTGTGGCTTACACTTCGCGATCAGCTGTGATTTTCATAAATAAAGTATGTTGCAACTTCTCTCCAAGCCGTGTGGAGCAACATAAACTAAAACATAAGAGATATGACTTTGCTACCGAATAGTTAAGCTGCCTCTATCCTTATCATATATATCTAAATTGCCGGTGGTCATAACTCTCTAAACGGACTCGGATGAAATTTGGAAATTTAGATAGTTGATTACCTGGACTTGAACATAGGCTTTATTACTTTTATTTAAATGGTCGAAAAAAATCGCGAAATTTGCAAATTTATTATAAGAGAATTTGTGGAAGAGAAAATAATAGAACTCGGATAAAACTTGTTACACACATAGTTGAGAACCTAAAGTTGAACATATGCCATATAACTTTTATTTAAATGGTCAAACAAAACAACAAAATTGGGAAAATTATTATAAGAGTATTAATGAAAGCGCTTTTACGCACAAATGGCTGAAAGGATTCGGATGAAACTTGGCACACAGATAGTTGACTGCCTGGAGTTGAACATATGCTATATAACTTTTATTTAAATTGTCAGATAAACCGCTACATTTGCAAAATTATTAAAAGACCGCTTAATGATCAAATGAAAATGTTGGTAAAGGTGTAAATCCAATGGTAAAAACAAATATTATGTACAACGAGCAGTCCAAAACATTGCGAAACTTGCAAATTACGAGACAAAAAATTTGCGAAATTTACAAACTTCTCATTTAAGTTTAGATAAATTAAGACGCTAAGATTATTAAGAAAATTTGATAGACGGCACGGGTAAATAGAAGAAGTATAGAACAAATGTTCCATAAAAACGCGAAATTTCAAAAATTCTCATTTTAGTTTAGATTATCATAAAGACGGGCAAATAGGAGAAGAGAAGATTAAGAGATAGATAAGATTATTCTAAAATTTCCCAACTAATGGAGAAAGCGTGGTATTTGATTGGGTTTTATTTTAAAGTTCGATACTATTTACAACTTAGACAGCCCTTTAAATTTGCCAAAAAAAAATGATTAACTGATATTAAAAAGAAAATTTGCCACCATCATTCGTTGTATTTCCGCTTAATACAAATTAAAATTTTAATTTTATCTTGAAGGTTAGTTACAAAAAATCTTACAAAAGACAAGTTGGTTCCGTACCAACTATTTCAACTTTAGAGGATCGCTATTTTTCGGTTACGGAGTTGAACCGCTCCGGAGTCGGAGACTCCGGTTTTTTTGGGAAGTCCGATCCGAACCTGAACCTGAGCAGAAAAATATTTTACCCCCGACTCGAGCCTGAACCGGAGCAAATAAAGGTGAAAAGGGTTCAGTTCAGAAAAAATTCATATTCGGGGGTGCCACAGAAACCTCTTCCAACCAAACTCCAACCGAATTCCAATTCTTAGGTGCCACAGAAATTTCTAGTGGTTGGTTTCAAACCTCCCGTGTTTGGTTAGGAGATTTAGCAAAGCTCTTTTCGCACTAGCGCCCCGTGTCGATGGTGGCGCCATCTACTTGCAATGCAGCGGATTAAGGGCTGCAAGTTAAACCTCATTTTTGGCGCCAACAAATTTTTAAATTTCGCATTATATTTATGGAGAATTTGACATAAATTTGAATTACGATTTAAAAATGCATCATAAAACATACAACACAATCAAAACATTTCAGTTGAACATCAAATTAACAGATAACTAAAATCGGACAAATTTTTTGGCGAGAGATTCAGACCTATTTTCAGAGATGGAACTTCAATTGGAACATCTGGTGTTCTAACTAGATTATCTAATAAGAAAATGAAATTTACAAGCATCGGCAAAATCTCTAGAGATTTCTGTGGCACCCCGATTACTTTTTTTAAAAAAAATACGTGATTGGAAACATACAGGTTTATGTAGCTGTGTTTTTAGATTTGAATGTTCATACATATTAAGATAGGTCTCAGAAATCTCTTCCAACCAAATTCAACCCCCAAACCAATTCTCGGTGTCACAGAAATCTCTTTCGGTTATTTTCAAATCTCTCGTTTTTTTTGTAGGAGATTTAGCAAAATTCACCACCCAATTTTGACAAGCAAAACTAATTTTGGAACTGTAAACAAAATTATTTTTCTGGATAGGTTGCATAAAATGAATAAATTATTTAATTAGTTTAAACATTGTTTGCGTTTCAATATTTATTAGGAAAAACAACGAAAGTCTTTCATGTTAATCTTAACCAAGCACATCAGTGGCGCCATTTAGCGATTGTGGCGCCATCTGGTTGGCAGCCAGCGTATTAAGGGCTGGCAAGTTTTACCTCATATTTGGCGCGAACAAATGTTTAAATTTTTAATTTTATTTATGAAGAATATGAATTAAATTTGAACTATAATTTAAAAATGCATTATAAAACATTTATCACAATCAAAAATTTTAGTTGAACGTCAAATTAACCCATAACTAAAATTATGAAATTTTTTTGCGAGAGATGCAGCCCTGTTTTTAGCGATGGAACTTTAATTGGAACAGTTTCTGTTCTAACTAGATTTTCAAATAAGAAAATGAAATTTCTTGAAGTTCTGGACACCGACGGATTTTTCGAGCGATTTGCAAACCAACCGATGTCAAAATCTCTAGAGATTTCTGTGACACCCCCGATAAAATCGTTTTTACATTTTACATTCAATCCTATTTATTAGCTTTTTTCGATCCAAGAAACTTAATTTTTAGACCTTAAAACAAAAACAGCTGACAAAGAGACAAATTGCTGAATTGTCTAATCCTCAATTCGAACTAATTAATAAAAGCATCAATGTTTCTTCAACAAGAATACGTGACGAATGCATAATGAACGACTTCTTTGCTTCTTGTTTGTTTATTTGTTTGTGAACCCGCTCCGTGAGCTCGAACCCAAAAAACTTTACGGGTTCGAACCCCGGATTGAACCCCTCACGATTTTAGAGGGGTTTGCAGCCCCGGATTACGGTTGTGGGATATCGGTTACGGTACGGGTTACGGGTATTAACCTAATTCTGTTTCGGGTTTCCGGTACGGTCACGTTTTTAAGAGTCCCTTCGCTTAACACTTACTAGTAAGGGTTAGCGGTGAAGAGTTACGGTTTCGGTTGCTGTTTTAATCTCTGATTTTAAGCCAATTAACCTTTCTGTTTATTTGTAATGTAAAATTGGCTATACAGCCCCTCAAAGGGACCAAGCCAAGCTTCTCACAATCTCTTGGCGTGTGTGCTTTAAATTTTTCGTAGAAGATGTATCTAGTGTCATTATTGACAATAATTAATTTTGGGGTTGCTTCTTACTCAGTTAGAATTTTGCATATAAAAATATACCCCATGTGGATGGGGTGGCTTTGAGGTTAAGTCCTAACCCCTCTGTACCTTTGGTGCAGAGTATAAGACGAGCGCGTAAGTTAAAGTCGGCCTTGCACGACTTCGATATACCCGTAGCTCAAAGGAAAAAATGTTCAATAGGGGCTTAAATGAAGAATGGCTCTTTGACGAAATTCCAGGCAGGGGATATCGGACATTTTTTGGCTTACTTACTATGCAGTCTTATTCGCGTATTTTACAGTATGATTTAATCGTAAAACTTTTTTGCTTAAAAGTTCTACGATTGATAACACAAGTTAACACTATTTTTCATCCTCTTCAATTTGATGTCACTCCTTATGTAGAATAACGCGCTAAATCTGAATATAAACAGATGTTTCGAGATAATCCCAAATTACGATTTTACGCATTTTTGAAAAAGGACCTCTCACTTAATTTCAAATATCTCAATTATGAAATAGCTTATGAACAAGTTTTGTACACCAAATTAAAAATAATAAAATTATCTTTTAATCGTTCATACATCATTTTATTGTCAAATTTGTAGTAGTAGTAGTAGTTTTTATTTATTATATTTTACAAGTAAATCTTAAACTATAGCTGGCTAACCTGATTACAATTGTTAAAGGAAGTTAATTATTAAACAAAAAGTTATGTAGCTAATAGCTTATGATGCTGTTGCGGTATTGCAAAGCGTCTTTGATGAAAGCTGCAAGGGCTATCCAGTTTTCTCCGTTAAGCAAAGCGTTGAGTTCGTTTTCAGATAGGGATAGACGCTGAAAGTGCAACATACGTAACTCCTTTAAGATGGGGCAGATTCCAACAAAGTGAGCCACATCTTCCTTGGCACTCATATTGCAGAGGGTACAATCCTGCTGAGTGTTACTCCTGTGAGATTGAAAATTAAGGCTAAGAGTTTCACATCTCGTCCTGAAGATAGTGCTTATCCTCTCCACACCTAGACTGTCATCGAAGTAATTCTTCGATCCGAGGTTGAGGTCCAGTGATTTATACAGAGTCCTCACTGTGCTCCTTTTTGCTTGCGCAATAAACCCGTCCCTTTCTACTTCACACATTTTGGCAATGATTTGTGCGTGGGATTGCTGCCACAGTAGATGGTTTTCAAAGTCGATACTGACGCAGCACTCGTTCGAGATGTTAGACCATATTTCAAAGAACTGGGATCTTTCGCCTTGAAGTTGTCTAGCTATGATCTTCGGCAGTCTTGAACTCTCCATATTCATTATTTTGTTTACGTAGTTAAAGTGGGTATGCAGTGTGTACGTGTACAGAGAGGGCAGACCAGTTTCAAATAATATTGCATAATTTGGAGAAGTTGAAGGGAGCCTAAATACTTTTTTACGAAGAATGTTAGGAGGCGCTCGACATGTTCATAAGATGTATGGCCCCATACTCGCGAACCATAGCACAGGATTGAACGTACTGCCGCTTGGAAGACTGCGTATTTTGTGCTTGGTTTGACGGTTTTCCTACTAAGCAGTGTTTTCCATGACGCGTTTATGGCCACTTTTGCATCTTTCAGCTTCTCGCGGAGGTGAGCCTTAAATGACATATTGTGTGTCACTACTACTCCTAGATATTTGAAGCTCTTTACCTTTCAAAGGGTAACACCGTCTATCGTCCAGTCTTCTAGTCGAGAGTAACGCCCGCCACCCTGTCTAATTATAATGATTTTTGATTTCTCCGTGTTGATTTGAAGGCACCATTCTCTACAATATTCGTGTAGCTTATTAATCATTTCTCGAAGCATTTGCGGAAAATCGGCAAAACGACACATATCGTCGGCATACATCAACACTTTGAACTGTTGTCCAGCAAAGGTAGGGCATTTGTGATGTCGTCCACATAAAGGGAGAATAAAAGTGGAATTAGAAAAAAAAATTCAGCAGATATTCTGTGGTGCCTTCAAATCAACACGGAGAAATCAAAATGAATAAAAAGGTAAAGGGCTTCAAATATCTAGGAGTATGTAGTAGTGACACACAATATGTCATTTAAGGCTCACCTCCGCGAGAAGCTGAAAGATGCAAAAGTGGCCATAAATTTGTAGTGTAGCTGCTAATTATAAAGATATCAAGAATTTTGTTTCATTTTTATTGAAAATTTGAAAAAACCGTAAATTACACCGTTATTTTCACCAAGAAATAAATTATTTAAAATTTCTTTCTCCTTTGGATGATGTAACCTAATTTATAACAAATTCAAAATGTGTTCATACATCGAAATCTGTTGGAAATTGTAGAAGTTATTAGCATTTATCTAAAAACTGAGCGATTTCAGTTTAACCGTTCAAGTGGTATTAACAATGTCTATGGTCCGATTTGCTTTTAACAAATTCATATTTTTTTACTTACTCTGGTACGTCCGTATCCATGAAAGGCGTCTTGAGATCAAACGCAATTTTCGAATTTCTCATAACAGACTTAATTAATTGAAAATGATCGGAATGACCGAAAATCACTGAATCTTTAAGGGGGTATTCTCCATGTGCAAAATTTATTTTTCCAATTTTTTTTGTTGAATTTTTTTCTAGCTTCGATATTTGTGAATATCGCCCCAAAAGGATTTTCTGAAATTCGAAATACTTTAGAAGATATAGCCTTTTTTGTCGACCAATGTCTCCGATAAAACAAGCAATTTTTTAATAACTTCACACTTTAAACGCATTTATCTCGAAACCACGTTTTACAAACTGGCGGCCATGATATCTCCAGTTACACTGAACCGATTTTGATAATTCAAAGTGAAATCGACGCAGAATTGTCACCATTCTGGTCTGACATTCAATCATAATTTTAAATAAATTTTTTCTATTTTTTTACACTAAACTAACAAAAGGGCCAAATATCGAATTTTAATTTCTCCAAGGCCGACATTTTGTTAACAAAAATCACAAAATTTTCTTCGAGGGTCAGACTAGAATGACATTTATGCTGATAATAACCCCGTTTTTAGATTTCGTTTCACATAACCTGGAGTCGTGAAGTCTCATAGCATTATGGCCAATTGTCATTGAATATTTTTTGGTTTTTGTATGTTTTGCAGGTCCTAGACGTGGTCTTTGTGAGTCAAGATTATCAGGCTCAACAAACTGATGCTGATGAGATTAGCGTTTCTCGTGGAGATTTGGTTGAACTCATTAGTACAAAGACTTCGGAAAAACCAAGGTATGTATAAACAGGCTGGGTAAAACAGACATTTACATCGAATGGCTTATCAAATAAAACAATAATCACACAAAGCTGCGTGGTACACTTTACATAAGGGGTGTTAGGGATTTAAGAAAGGAAAGTTAAATTAAAACGAGAGTTTATCTCAAGAACCGCTCAACCGATTTGGAAAGAATGTTTTCTTAATGTAGAAGTTTGTATTTTTGTTACTCAATCACGCAGAAATGGCCGATTCGAATGAAATTTGGCACACAGATAGTCGATAACCCTGAATTGGACATTGGCTATAGACTCGTAAGAATCGAAAATTTAGTCAGTATATGACAGATCTTTTTGTTTATATATAATCTTTAAGTAACTTTACGGTCTTTTAAATTCGGTGGTCATTTACTCAAGTGCTGATACTAAATATTTTTATTCACTTTAATATTGAGTGCAACCTCTTTTAGCACTAATAAACTCATAGATGGTGACATGACAAAACGCCCACGGACATAAGGCACATCTGAAAAATTTCGATCACTATTTTTTAAGGGATATTTGAGCACATTGCTGAATATAAAATGTAATAATTGGTATCTTTTGGAAATGAATGAGAAGTGAAAATTTATTTGAATATTAATTGACATAACGGATGATTTGTACCACTTTAAGGTCAAACTCCCTAGTTTTGTAACTGGGATCGCGTTGATGGGCAGATCGAAATTGCTGAAGAATCCGAAGCACAACTATGCCTGGACCATTGCGTTTCAACATGCGGTGGTAGCCGGGGAAGTCACATCTAAGTCCATATAAAAAGCTAATTATAAGAAACCCTTATTTGCGATCTGAAGACCCAATTCTGTTAGAAAACTTACTTATCAACTATAGTGTTTAATACATTTTCCCAAATTAATATTAAACGCATGCTTTTTCGCGCAATCGTCGTTCCATTTTACCACACATATACAAAAAAGATACTAAAAATTATACTTTTTTCCAGATGCTTTATACGCATGTTCGACAGTGGAGAAAAAGCCAAGGAAGGATGGGTGCCCATGGAAATTTTAGAACTTAATCCAAATTCGCATTCTTCAAATGGCAAAGAAAACGGCGATGCAGAATTTAAGAAGAGGTAAATTGAAATCTTGAATAAAATTCTGCATGACAATTAAAATCTATACGCATTCATAATGGGCATAATGCTCTAGCATACATCTTTTGTTACAAATAATGCAGGCTCTGTGCACCCCGAGGAAAAAGTGGCCATGCCACAGTGGGAGAAACGGCTGATTTAGCGGCGATTTATTAATAACTTCTGCAAAAATGATGAAATTCCTGAACGGAGTGGTTTGTTTTTAGATATATATGTCACTAATCAAATTTAAATATCTAAAAATTAGAACGAAATAATTTGTTGATTAAGCCCCATCAAAAAAGAAGAAGTTCATTATGCCCACGCAAAACATTAAGGACCGTTTTCTCATGTTCCTGTTTTTGCTCAAATCAAAATCCACCTAGATTTTGCAACTAGGTGGTTTTCGTGCAATTGGTTGTCTCATGTAGATTGATTATGAGTTTGGGCATTTGCACTACGGTCACACCGGCAGGTCTGAAAAGGCACTAAAAGTAAGTGGGCAGCCCCTTTGGACTCGCTAGTTTGTTGATATGTCCCTTGCGCGCCAATTTTAAAAAAAAGAAGCAAGCATTTCACAGAGGAGGAACATTTTTTTTTTTCGCAAGCACTTGTAACTATGGTTGGAGATTAAGAAAAAGGACTATAGCTAAGTTCACACAGGCAAATAATTTAGACAAATTTTGATGAATATTTTGCTATATAGGCCAAATTAGGGAACTTTTCAGCCTAATTTGATCAAATTAATTGCATATGAAACCATAGTTTTAGTTTTAAATACAGTAAAATCAATAATCAAGGCAATTTGAATCACATTTTGGCCAAATTAGTTGCCTGTGTGAACTCAGCATAAGCATTGACCTAGGCCAATTAGTATGAGCATCTGTCTCTTCAGCAATGTCTGCAGGTGTCTTGTATACCAAAGGCACATACAATATTTTCAATTTTTGGTTTAATTATTAACAATTCAGATTTAACTGTTTTTTGCAGCAGTTGTTTTTTTATTTCAAAATTTTTTAAGTGTGACCATATGCGCGCACTCATAAAAATACTTAATATGAATTGTCATGTACATTGTTTTCAAATCAATGAGGATGAAGTACATTGCTACGAAATCCATCTAGATGGTTAGCCTTGAACATGAGCAAGAAACGCAACAAATCCACCTAGATTTGCAAAAACAGCAACATGAGAAAACTGCCCTAAATGTTTAAGAAAGTGTATATATAGCAAAAACTTATTTATAACTTTTCAATAACAGGAGGATATCCGAAACTTTTTTGTTTTTTCTTTACATTCCGTATAATCAACATCAAGTCGTCCAGCATTGGAGCTTTGGTCCACCAAAAAAAGCTCACTATCTAACCAGTCCTTGTTTTGGTCTTAAAATTCCTGTCGCATTCGACTGTTCTCTCTCTATTTCAATGAGAATTTTTTGGTGAAATTTTTAATGCGCTCAGCTAGTTTGACGCATTTGCTGATTTCATATTTATTTTGATCACCAACATTATCATAAACACAAGTCTGCACCGCAGAAAGTTTGTTGGCAGCGTCCTTTTCCATCTCCCATACTGCAAATAGCACCCGCTTGGACACTGACATTGTGGCTAAAGAAATGAATTTAAAAATAAACCTGCGGAAAACTGCAGCTGATTTTGGACATTTTCACATCGCCAAGCATTTAACTAATTTTTGAAAATACATTTATACCGAACCCGGTCGAACCTCAAAACTTCAGCTCTATAAAAGATGAAATAATTATTATACTTTATATCTCTTAGAAGCACTACATCCAATATGGAAATTTGGGACAAAGCACAATCACAGGTCACAAACACTTATTTTGTTTCTTAATACATACATTTTATTAGTTATAGAAGCAAAAACATAATTGCAATAACTGATTTGCTACATCTAACACAAATTAAAGCACTTGCTCAGAATTGTCGGGAAAGGGGTTGGCAACGTCTGGTAGAACATATGATGTGTTTGAAGCTTCACAGCTGTGCGAATATTGAGAGAAAGGAGAATCGAAAAGTGTTTTTGGCTTATCAGATATATAAGTTACCGATTACTAATCGATGATGGTGCCAATATTTATTTTGAAATTTGAATTAATCGCCGCTGAATCAGCCGATTCTCCCACACCCCGCGGGGTCAAGAAAACGCGCTAAAGGGTAAACTGTTCACAGGTCGAATCGAACCGGGTTATCCCTTCTACACATAGCTCCTCTAGTGTTACAGATGGTTTGGTAGCCATTATTAAGAGCCGGATTAAGAGATTGAGGTTTGACATGTATGGGACAAATATTTCTTTTAGTTGCACGCAGATAAATTTTATTGTTACTGGTTGCCACGCTTTCTCAATTGTATTCAAAAGGAGTCTTCATACAAAATCATGCTATTCCTTAGAATGTCTTAAAAAAATTTATTTGTTTTCAGTGACAGTGATTTGCCAAAGAAACACAGAGTATATTGGGTTAGTCGAAATGTATGCAACTAAAAAAAGCAACTCCGACCGTAAAAGTAAACAAATATGTATTTTTGATCAGCATCAACAGTCGAATCGAAATAGCCATGTCCGTCTGTCTTTCGTATGAACAAACAGATTTCAGAGATGGTAATTAAGAATATTTGCACTTTTGGCCACAGCTCAAAAACCTCATATCTTCCGCAGTCTTAAAGATGTACCTTCTAGATATATAAGCATTACACAGAGCTACAGTGCAAAATAACCTGGGTATTGGCATAGCGTACGCTTTAGAGCAGGTCGGGTATAGCACTTCCTCATACTTGGTTTTCCTCGGGGCCCCCAAAATCTGAAGTTATGGCCCAAAAACCGTTTATTTATCTTTTTGATTTAAATAACTCGCGAATGGACCATCTGATTTTATATAACTGCCCATTCTGATAGCTACGAGAAGAGTCTAATATATTCATAGGGTATAGTGATTTACCGCGATGGCTGAACAATGCAGGTTACAGATATGGTATTTTCAACTTTTTTTTATTCCAAATATCTATATTTATAAAAGAGTTCAACCTGACTAATTGACTGACTGACTGGTGACCGTCGCACAGCCTAAACCATAAAAGATAGGAAGATGAGATTTTCACAGTAGTTTTATCTTATGCTGAAAGTGAGTACTAAGAACGGATTTTTGAAAATTCTGTCGGGAAATGTGGAAAATTCGCGGAAAACTGTTGTATGAAACTTTTTTGTTTTTATCCGATCAAGTTCAAACTCATTTTCAAAGATCTATATGAAAATTCAACAACAACTGCATACCAATCTTCCGGAAAATTCACCCCCCTGGGTGGAAAGTGAGTGGTCAAAGTTGTATGGGCGAAAGATTAGTTGCCAGCGATTTGCTCCAAACTCATTTTCAAAGTTACACATAATAAAATATACGAAACTTTACTTTAAAATTTTGGAAAATCTATTCATGAAGTCGGAAAATTCACGGAAAACTGTTGTATGAAACTTTTTTGTTCATTATCCGATCAGATTCAAACTCATTTTCAAAGAGCTATATGAAAATTCAACAATAACAGTGTACCAATTTTCCGGAAAATCCCACACGGAAAAGTCGGAAAAGCATCGGAAAAGTTTGTGTGGTAAAATTTTTTTTTCATCCGATTGACTTCAAACTTGGTTTGCAAGCATGGTACGAAAAATAATTTGACACGTGTTTTCCCGATTTTGGAAAACCCGCCCACGAGGAAAATGGCCGGAAAATTCTGCATGCAAAAAATTATTTTTCACCCGATTGACTTGAAACTCGGTTTGAAGCGATAGAATAGGAAATAATTTGCGATTGCATTTTCCGATGTTGGAAATACCGCCGGGTAGTAGGAGAATAGTGGGCGGGAGTGGGTGGTTAGTGGGAGGGATGTGGGTGATAAGGGGGCGGGAACTGATTGATGTGGGTGAGAAGTGGGTGTAAAGTGCGAGGGAATCGGGAGGGAAGTGCGAGGGATGTTGGTGAGAAGTGGGTGGGATGTGGGCGGGAAGTGGGTTGGATGTGGGTGGGAGGTAGGAGGGCAGTGGGCGCGAAGTGGGTGGGAAGTGGGAGGGATGTGGGTGGGATGTGGGTGGGAGGTAGGAGGGCAGTGGGCGCGAAGTGGGTGGGAAGTGGGAGGAATGTGCGTGCGAAGTGGGAGGGATGTCTGTGGAAGGTAGGTGGGAAGTGGGTGGAAGTTGTGTAAAAAGTGAATGGAGAGTGGGTGGGGTGTGGATGGGATGGGGGTGGTAAGAACTCAGCAGCAAAGTCGTATCGGTGAAAAAGCAAAGTAGTAAAACGTTGAATTCAAGCCTAGGTAATATTCAATTTCTTTTCAATTCAAAATATTTTCAAATCTGGTAAATATTTCACTCTCACGATTGACTTCAAACTGATTGTGATATTGGTTCTATACTGTTCATGGCGCAGCGAAGCGCGACGGGCTTTATGCAAGTATATTATATATTAATATTATATATTATAAAAAAAACAGAATTAAAAATTTGTGAATGCGAGAGCTGTTCAAATAGTTCTCGGGATCTAAAGTAGGCTCTTCCAAAAAAAGATGTGCCGATGGTACCCACGTTTCCGGGAGTTACAATTACCAGAAAGCGAAACGGAAGATTGGAATTTGATTAGTATGAATGCCATCATCGTCCGTACCAGAATTGTGAAAATAAAATTGAACTTGAAAAAATGGCGGCCTTTTAAAAACGAAAAATCGAGTTTAACCATTTTTTTTCTCAAAGATTGAGGTAGCGACGATGACCACGTTAATTCTGCGTGCATAAAGCCCTACATCATCAAAATCGGTTAAGTAGAACTTGAGAAAACGTGGGCACCATTTTAAAAAACGTGGTTTCGAGAAAAACGCGTTCAAAGTTTGAAGTAATGTGAAAATTATTGTATTCGTGAAGACATTCGTCGACAAAAACGGCTATATCTTCTTAAGTATTTCGAAATTTTGAAAAATCCTTTTGGCATAATATTTTTGAATATCTAAGCTAAAAAATAAAAAAATGTTGAAAGAAAATTTTCTAGACCAGAAGAGGGCCTTAAATGTGTTGACAGAAAATCGATTGATTTAACATTAATGCCCCTAAAAGTATAGTTTGCTAAAGTTTAGTGGGAAATTTAAATATAGTTTTTCATGTTATTACACAATTTCATAAATGTTTTCATAATAATGTTGGGTGCTGTTACCTACATGGCCAGGATAACCTCCAGTCAAACCAACAATTAATGCAGGTATTTCCGTCTACGACATATGTGGAGTACATGTAAGATTAGTAAGATAAATCATTTATTGAACAAAATAAGATTACATATTAGATTGGCACAGACGGAAATTAAAAGGCTACATTTGTGTTTCACAAAAAGGTTTAAGAATAATATGAATGTTCAACTTGACAGAATTTTAGTTTAGACAACGTAGCGGATTACAACTTTCAACTTTAGACCGACAGCGACTTTGCTAACGGTAACTTTGGACCGACGACGACTTGCATACAACTTGACAACTTGCTGCTTCTCGCTGACGACTGCTACTGACGACTCATCAATGACGACTTAACTAAAATGTGACCGCCTTGAGCAGAGGGATGCCAACCTGCGCTGTATGAATAGGGTTGCCACCTTACACTCATTGCATCCTGCTCTTCATCTGTCCCAGATGACTCTCCAGCTTCGTCTTGTTCCTCTGCCTTCATCGTATCCCAAAAAACGCCAAAGCTTCATGAAATCAGCACTAGTTGAAGTCTGATTTGGACCTGGAACTCAGCTGCTTTCACGTCGTATCTCCCATTCCTCTTTACTTTGACAACTTCGTAAGGGACCAATATATTTGCCGGACAACTTCTTTCCATTTACAAATTGAGTGACTTTGATGGCTACTAGGTCTATAATTGGAAACCTTCCGCTTTTATCGTAGTTACGCTTGTAGGATTCTAGTGCTTTCTCGATCTGGATTCTAGCTTCTGCTCTTATTTGGTTG
>JAEIFU010003844.1:0-23257 GCA_018904235.1 Lordiphosa stackelbergi | reverse complement strand
TTCTAGTATCCATTTAACCAGAAATGAATCTCCGTCGCTGAACACCAATTTTTAATAAAAATGGATCTTCATCCAATTTCGACAGCGTCCATTCACCAAAACCAAGCCGTTGTACTAGACCGTGCGGCTTTAATTCTTGCACCAGTTTTATTTTAAAACTTTTTTACCCATACGATCGAAAATTTTAAAAATGTACGATCATTATCCACAATGGCGGGTGCAGCTGCGATATTTTCCTTTGTCCGCGTGTGAATTTAATGCGAAATTCGGTCCAAACTGACCATAAAAAAGGAATAAGTGCACTATGCACTTTCTCTAAACCGAGCATGTCATTTGATAATAAAATACAATGATCTTTAAGAGTCTGTTCGTTTGTAAGTCGATGCTATGTAACAGTGTCTGGCACGCAAGACGTGGGACGTCCATCCTCTGGAAAAGCACGGAAAAAAAAAAAAATAAAAAAAAATTCATTAAAAAAAAATTTTCATGTATATTCCTAATTAAAAAAACGCCGACACTAATTTATTTTACGCAGATAAACCAACTTGAATATCCAAAAATCACCTTTGTGCTACCCCGATCAGTTGTTTGTACTAAAAATCGCTAAATACCAAGTCATTCTACGATTTAGTTTTAGCGAGGTTATACCCTGTTGTAAAATCGGCATATATTTTTTTAAAATCCAAGTACTCATGCATGCAACCAAAGTATATTGCAACAACAATGTTGTCACTCTTCTCTTTCTCATCTAGTGTATTTGGCAAAATCGAAGCAACAACAAATGTCAAATACATTTGCATCTCCTTCGGAGCAGACTTTGTTATTGGATCTATTTATTGTTGTTCTTGTTTATTCAGAAATATTTTCTTCATTTGTATTGGTGTCTACGCGGCCGTAAGCTGGCTGTTTTGCTCTTATGATCTAGATAAAATGGTTCTTGTGATATCATGAATCTAGTAAGGGGGAATTTAATGTCAAACAGTTTTAATTTGAAGTGCTTAAGTGTAAAAAAAAATCTGTAAAGATATCCGGCAGACCCCCGATATCGATCATTTTCAAAATCAAATTCAGTAGACACCGAAAAGTATGCCTGGAGTTTTTATTGTAAGTATAACACTTTGAATTATAACAAACGTCAACTTCCAACTTCCATTTTCTTTGCCTTTAATGGACAATCCTACAGGTAGCTGCTATGTGTCACTTTAACGTACAATTTACTCTGTTATTTGTTAGATTATATGACAGATTGCTCTATGTAGAAGTTAGTTATAGTTATAGGATAGTTATAGTGTGTTTTCGACCATTTACTATTCGTTGCCCACTGTAAAGTTTTTGGGCAAATTGAGTGCCAATCTCTACTGCTAAGTTACTGCCGCTGATGCTTCCTGTTTCGAGGCTAGTTATTGGCCCAGCTTCACTTTCCTTCCCCCAGACACTCTGCCTGCAGCTTTTTGACATTTTCAATTGCCAGCGTAATGGGAGTTGCAGGGCTGCAAAATTATCAGCTCGTTAGGGACTTGTTGTTGTTGTTGTAAATCAACAGGGCGTAATTATGACCTCCGTCTGTTCACACGAGGTCCCCAACGAGACTTGGAAATTAATTAATTAAATTATGAGCTAGTTGCAGTTGCAGTTGCATTTGGAGCGCAGGGACATCGTTTGTCTGTCTGTCAGTCAATGCGCATTGAAAATGCAACAAAAGCTGCATAGAAATTACAGCTGTCAGCGCCGACTGAGTGAGTCTGTTTGTCCTCCGTTCGCGTTCGCTTTTGTTTCGCATTTGCACAAATGGGTCAAACCCCAAAAACAATCAAGCGACAGACCAACGCAAACGCAGCGTATGTTATGGGGCCTGACAATGAGCTGGGGCACTAATTAAGTGGGCGTGGGCCAGAGCGGGCGTTGTGGTTTTTCATTATGGCGCGCGGCTGACAACTTTTTGCCCCGGCAGCGTCAGCGTCGTCCGGTCAGCGTGACAGGCTTTTGATTGAACGCCGCAACACGTCAGCTGCTGGCTCGTCAAGTATACGCACTGCGGCCGGATCAAGGCCCACGCTCCATTGGCAACAGCAACAGCAGCAGCAGCAGGTCCGCCCTCGCTGGTGTCCTTGTATGCATTGTAATTAAACTGTAGGAGCCACCTCCTGCCACCAACAACTTGACCCACAGCAGGATGTGGAGTATTCAACATTTATGCTGCGTAAATTTATTGAACCTGCTACCGAAATTCTTGACCAGAACAAAAGAGACAGCAGGACTATTGTAATGCTAAAACGCTATGCCATAAGCGAGGGAAGAGGGTGGAATGAGAGGATTTTGGGAAATATTTTTAAATTGTGGGTTAAATTATTGCGTTGCCAAAAAAGTGCAAAAAAATACTTGATACTTGATCAAAGATCTTAATTCTCATTTGAACGCCTGTTTTAGTAGCAATTACTTGTAATTTATTCAAACATTTTAGAAAAATATTGCGCATTTATAATAATAAAATTACTAATATTATTAATTGTCAACAACTCTTTCTTTAAAAAAAAAATTGAACTGACTTCACAATTTTACTTTGTTTTTTTTTTTATTTTGTTTTCTCTCGTGTAAAAACGTCAGAGTTGTAACCGTTTTAGCCTTACGCCTACCTGAAACAACTATGTTTTCCCCTTTCAAGATGACATATAGATTTGTTTCATGCAATAAAAGTAATGTTCTCACTATATTCATAAAATTTCAATACCAAAAGTTCTGACTGGGTGTAATGTGAAATTATCTGCGTTACCTAAGTAAAATAAAAAAAAATTTTTAAAGTTTTAAGCAATTGTTGAATCTATCTGAAAATCATGTAAGAACCTTAACCACTTACAAAAACTGACCAAACCACCCTCTGTGCATAGTAATGGTCGAGCCATTGGACAGTCAAATGGATGAGCAGTCAGCGGGGCAGCCACGCACACATATGTCATCCAACAAAAGAGGACCCTGGCAGTAGCCCCCACATACATTCGTCTCCATTCCCCCCACCACCACTGCGTCTTACACTCCTCGTCAATGCTATGGCTGTAGTTGTTGTTATGCTTTGCCTAGATTGTTTATTATCAACTGGGAGCGATAAAAGTGTCCTGGCCTTATTGTGCATCATTTATATTTGGCCATAGTTGCGTACCTTTTTATTGTTGTTTTCTTTTGTTGGCACAAGATTTCTTTCTATTCAGAAAGCTTGTCAACACAAAATGGACATGTATCAATTAATCTTATGCGTGGGTCGAGCAGGAGGTGGCTTATCCTTATCCATATCAAAATTCAATGTGCATACCAGGCACACTTGCCGGGGCAATTTGTTTGATGGCGCTGGCCTGGACCGCGCCATTAAAGGTCATGAACATAAATTGAGGCAAAGCCCGAGACACCTACTACAACACTTGGAAGAAAAGTAAAAAAAAGTAGAAACAATTATTTAATACTACACTTTTGCGTGCTTCAACTCATCAAAGTTTAATGCACGAAATATCAAAGGCACACACACACACACACACAATGTGAGAGCTCTTTGTCCTGGCCTCTTAATGCGTACAATATTTGGGTTTGTCTTTGAGCCCCGTTGACACGTACTCGGTTAAAAGGAAAATGTAACTTGGCGCAAATGACGAGCATATTGATTAGGTTTTCGCTTCGTGCTCGCCTTTGAAACGCATGTAAACACACACACAGACACACACACACGGATAGAGGGAGAGTGATAACATGCTTTTAGCTCTCCAAACACTTCTGACAATTGAAATGCAAGCCTTGCGAGTGCCTGCATAAAGAAAATATTTATGCTGGCCTGGCCACATGACAAATGGCCAGCTGCAATTGTGGGTAATTGTGGTTATGAGTGGAATTGATAAGATGTTAGAAGCCTTACTTTATACACCTGCTGAATAAGCCCTAAAAAAATTTGTATGCTAATTTTTAAAGTAATTGTCATACGAAAAAAACCACGTTCATGTTTCAAAACTAATACAAAAATTATGCTATGGAATTTTCTAAGAATTTCAGTTGTAGACGAATTCAAAGTGCTTTTGAAGTTTTTTACTGTGGACAACAAAAAGCCCGTAAAGTATTTAATTTTATTTTAGGATTCCGATAGCATAGCAAAATAGATTTTTTAATTTGGTTGCAAATTTCCTTTATTTTTTATCCAGAGGAGAGGGCAGAAAAATAAGCTTAAGTTGTTGAACAGGAGAGACTTCAACCGATTTAGTTAATTTTCTGTGCTCACCGATTCACTGAAACATAAGTTCGGTTCGAGTCTGTGTGAAATGCTGACTAAATGTTACTACCTGCATTCCCGGCGATGTTCAGAGGATGCTTTTAGCGTGAGTTAGAGCTTTTACATTCAAGATTTAATTTGTTGAAAATCACTTGTAACATTTGAACTGGTTCACACTTGTTCGGAACAACATATTAAATTGGAAAAGAATCAAATGCCAAATATCCAAGCTTCGCACCACATTTACCGTTAATAGCTCAAATAATTTCTGAGAAATTTCTTGCAAACCACTTCTGAACCGGTTCATTCGACTATTTCGAAATCGGGAATATTTTTTATAATATCAACCTACACACCATACTGCTAATTCATACTTCTGAACCTGTTAACTCTGGTTTGGGTTAGTTCACGAACCAGTAAAATTTTAAATACTAGCATTATCAACCAACTGACCAATTTCCCAGATCACAGCTTAAATAATATCTAACTTTTTACTGCCAAACTACTCAACATTTTTAAACTGTAATCATTTCTAATTTTTTTAAAGTATGATTCGACCACGCCTTCATCCACTTCCGCGAACATGGTATCTAAAATTATTTTTAAAATTCAAAATAAATATGTTTTTCCATAGATTTGATCTGTTGTGGCATTTGCACTTACTGAAACAATTGGTCATAAATAAGAACATATAAAACAACCAATTTGTGCCAAACTTATTAATAAATTTGGTCCTAAACGGTCAAGAGTCAAGGAAAAGCTTCTCAAGTTAAAAATTTCGTAACAAATTTTTTTAATGTTGATAAGTTTTTAACATCTTGAGCTTAACAACTGTGCCTTGGTTCCAAAGGTTCCCCTTTCCATTTTCTCAGACCTTCGGCTGTCTTGCTGCTTTCAAAACAGCAACCATTTCTTTATCTGCTGATTTTGTATTATGAGTTATTATTAACTACAGAAAGCTCTATCGCCAACTTTCGTTTTTGCCGGGAGCTAGCGTTCTCATAGTCCGCACTTTTGACGACCACCTCTGTTTATCGATCCACAATTTACTTCGATGTCAATAATTATCTTTTTATCAAGCCATTTCAGAATGCTTATTTTTAAATCTTTGAATTTGCCGCCCGGAAATTGGCCATTTTTTTTCAAAATATTTGACAATGCCGCGTAGCTTTTCCCTTACTTGTGTTTCGACGCTTTTTTTTTTTTTTTTTTTTTTAATTTTTGGGGTTTACTTCGAAGTTGTTTTCGCCAATTTTTGCAATACATGCTGTTTGGCAGCGGCCTCTGAGCGTTTGTGGCTGCAAAAATGTGTGGCAGCTCTGCATGTTCAAAAATATCCCTCTGGAAAGAGACGATTTTTTTTCGCGAAAAAGCAAATTAAAGCAGACAAATGAAGCTGCATATTATTTTGGACACTTTTAGTTAGTAACTCCACATTTAACAAACTGAGCACTTCGCGCACTTGTAGAGTTCTAACAACACAGCTAAATTTGCTAAGATTAATCAAAAAAATACACATAAACAAAACACGTTTCACAAGAACAAAATCACATAGAATTGAGAATATTTTATTTAACCCTTGTTTTACGTACCTGAACTACAACTTTCCATCATATAAAGTTTTATTTTTATACCCGTTACTCGTAGAGTAAAAAGGGTATACTAAAGTCGTGCAAATGTATGTACAGGCAGAAGGAATCATTTGCGACCATAGAAAGTATATATATCTTGATCAGCATCAACTGCCGAGTCGATTTAGCCTTGTCCGTCTGTCCGTCCGTCCGTCACTCCGTCCTTCCGTCTGTCTGTATGAATACCTAGATTTCTCAGAGATGGCGTGCAGATAAAAGAAAAAAATATTTGTCCCATACATGCTCAGGTCTCTAGACATGTATGGGACAAATGCTTTATCTGCACGCAGATCAAGTTTGTTTCAAATTTTGGCCACGCCTCCCGCCCGCGAAATTTGGGAAAAAGTTATATCTCCTACAGTCTTAAAGATAGAGGTATAGAGTTAGTTAGTAATTAGCAAAATGAATCGATTTGCCCGAAAGAATGATAAAGATCGGATGGAACCGTTCTCCAAGTATATAGGGCAAAAAAACTGAACCAAGCCCCTCCCGCCATTACCCCACCCACCCTAAAAAAAACTGTTGCTTACTTTTTGGATGGTCACACTATAGAACGTAGAACACTATAGCAAAGTCGGTTAGAGCCGACTTGTAACTTACGCCTCGTTTACAATATGTTGGCCACACGTGAGCAATTAAACTTTAGCAATGTGATAAGGTGAACTGTACACAAAGCTACCATGTGCGTAATCAGCTGAATTTGACAGTGTATCAATCAGTGTGACCTTAAAAAATTTTATCGATTGATTTTTTATTTAACTAGAGTATTATAAACATAAAAATAAAAGTTTTTAAAAAACAGAGAAACATTTTTTGGGTTTATGCCAAAAAAATAAACGAAAAAACCCAATGTACTGGCTCGCTTTATGGCTGTGCCTGCGACTGAAGTGGCCTTAGCTCCAAGTAGGCCAGGCCTCGGGTTTATCCACAGCTTCTGGTGCGGGCCGCTCCTGCTCAAAAGTGTTCACAAGATAAAAAGAATAATAATATGTTAGTAAACAATTCTTGGGACCAATCAACCGTCTTCTTACAGTCCAAAGGACAAAGGCGTGTTTAACCATCCATTATATCAACCTTTGCAGATCACGTCATCACAAATAAGCTAATTGTATTTCCTTTTACTTTGATTTTATTAAATTTCTTGCCATCCACACAACCAAAATAAAACTCAGCTGTTTTCTTGACTCTTAACGCAATAACTCAACTTTGTGCCATTATAAAAACCTATTCTGAGTAATTGCGTTGATGACGATATCGATTGCAAACTCAGTGCAGTGTAAATATAGCATTAGATGTTTTCCGTGTGAATCGCTATTCCACATCATCAAAAAATTTCATGCGTTCCGCTGAGAAGTGCTCAGTGTGATTAGACTATAACCTAACCAAACCTAAGGTGAACCGCATAAGAACAGATTTTATTGGAGGATTTCTAATTTTCAGGATGAATTTGGGGGTTTTTGGGGTGAGTTTTTTATACCCTTGGAGAGGGTATATTAAAATTGTTCGGATGTTTGTAACGCATAGAAGGAAGCATCTCCGACCACATAAAGGATATATATTCTTGATCAGCATGACGAGCTGAGTTGATATAGCCATGTCCGTTTGTCCGTCCGTCTGTTTCTATGCTATCTCCTCCGTCAGTTTTTAAGCTATCGTAACTTAACTTTGCACGAAGACTTTTGGAACAAATACGCTGCATCGGATGACTATAGCATATAGCTGCCATAGGAACGATGGGTTTAAAAAGTAGTTTTAGTGAGAAAAACTTTTTTGTTTTCAATGCTCGCTCCAAAGGTTGGGTAAGTTTTGTTTTCAATGCTATCGCTCCCAAACTCGTTACTGATCAATAGCGGATTTTGCATACTTTAAAATAGTTTTAAAGCCTAGTAGGCTGTTTACTATTGGGGGAGTAAATTTTAAACAAATTTGTTGTCATTTCGGGTATTCTATTTTGACCTACTAGGATTGAAACGTTTTAAAATGCAAAATCCACTGCCAAAATATATGCTAACACAAACATTTCTGTCAAGTTTCATCCAAATCGGATGACTATAGCATATAGCTGCCATAGGAACGATTGGTCGAAAAAATAGTTCCAATGAGAAAAACTTTTTTGTTTGCAATGGTAGCGTCTTTATACTTTCGAATTATGAATATTATCTGTTTCAGCATAATTTTCTAGGAGTTTGATCAAAGTCAGATGAATGTATCGTATAGCTGCCATAAAAAATTTTTATCCAAGGGTATATACACTTCGTCGAGCCGAAGTTAGCTTCCCTCTATTTTTGGTGTTCAAAATACAATCGGGGGCGTAGCAACGGCCGCCGGTTTTGCTAATAAATGTACAGATTTATTTCATTTGAAGAACAATTATTCTGAAATTTCTTTAAATTCAAAATTCAATTCCAAAGCTTTTTGGAGTGTTTACTTTGTTGCAGTCCTAAAAAACAGGAAGAATTGTTTAGTTTGCAGATTTCTACTATTACTATTATGTCTTTGATCAACAAGCGTTACTTTATCCAGCATACATAATATCACCTGCTTTCAGGTACAACTGAGTGACACATCCTGCTCACGCACAACACCTTAAAATTCCCCCCTCTCTCTCTCTCTATCACGCACACACTTTCCTCTCCTGTCAACCTTTGTGTCAAATTTTATTATAATAAATCCATCAACTATTTCATATGCTTATCATAAAATAATACGTCATTCTCATAATTATTGTTGTCCAGCCCATGCTCCGTTTATAACCCTTACCCCAAAAAGTCCGAGCCGGTTTCAATTTCCCTGTAAATTGATTTTTATCACCACATTGCATTTTCGGCGTATCATTATAGATAATTTCTTCATTAGAACTGAAACAGAAACAGAAACTCTTCAGCAACTTGTCAGAATTTGTGACAAGTTGTTATCGTAGGACAGGGATCTGGTTATGCGGACAGTTTTCCAGGAAACATTTGTCGGGGTGTGAAGTGCGTTTTTGGTCAGCTTAGCAGCAACTTTTCAGTCAATGCGATTAACTAAAACTCTAGCGAAACCGCGCATTAAAATTTGGATTTATTTGTCCTCGAGACAAAAACGAACCTGTTCTAATCTGATGCAGCCTGGTTGCACTTGAAGGGATTTGCTTGTCCCAGTCGCAGACAAAAGCACATTAAAGGATAAGCGAGGCAGGAGGCAGCTGGCTGTCGCGGCTGTGTGTTATTTGTTCGGACCACAAAAACTAGTCTCCGTAATGCCATTAGGGCTTAGCGTGACAGACACTTTTGCGTGGGCTGCCGATTATCGATCAAAGCCGCAAAGTGCGAACAGGTAGAGGGCCCTGTGGCCAGGTATCTGCCATATTTCCGCCTGTCAAAATGCATTTTTAATGCCTCACTCACACACAGTTCCACAATTTTTGTTTCGTTATTTTGACAAGCGTGCGTCTTTGTTGTACCTGCTACATTTTCCACTGATGAAGAGATTTTCACAAGTTTCGAAAAGGTTATATAACAATTGGCTTGTGTAAACTTGACCCTCTGGCAACCTCAAACCTCAATTAGCGTCTACTCCCAACCCAAGCCAAGCTCAGGTTCTTGGCCAGATATTCATTTAATTTGTTAATTATTTCTCATGTTGGGTAAGTGTAACTAATGTCGTTCATTTGTGGTTTTCATCTTTTGTGGCTGGCGGGAATTTCTCCCAAGTTTGCGTGGGTCAATGCCGGCCAGCTGCCACAATGGAACGTCTGTTCTCTTCGTCATAATTGCAGCGTTTTGTGGCATGTAATAATTTAATTGTGCTAATCAAATATTCGTTATATATTCTATGGCTCTTGATTGCAGCATTTAGTGGAAATATTAGTGAGAGAGAGAGAGATCGCAGCGGAGTGGAAAAGGAGGAAGATTTGATTGACATCATTAAACGCAGGCACCAGGTAGCTGAGATTGATTCCGCTTCGGGATTGAAATAACAATAAAGTTGAATTTGTTGAAACAATTTCTTCCAAATACTGTTCACTTCATCGAATATTCAGAAATTAAGTTCAGTCACATTCTAAAGACACACTAAGGCATAATTACTGCGAAACAGAGCACGTGATTAAGACCCAAATACAAACCAAGGAAACCAACCAAATCGACCGCACACAACCGCACAGAGAAAAGAATCTCAGTGAAATTCCCAGGAAAGCGCAAGACATAAACAAAAATCTCTGGCACAAACAAAGTAAAAAGATAAAGTCATAAATAAAACTGGGAAGTGTGACCGCGCTGTCCGGTTGCCCTAACCCTAAGCCAATTCATTCCCGAAAGTGGGTCTGTGGGCATAGTTGACACTCGAATGGCCGCACACGCATCCTTTGGCTGCCACTAAGTGAAATGGCCTGAAATGGATTCCGGGTAGAGGGTTTAAAGCGTTTTGATTATTTTTTACGGTTTCTTTTCTCTTGGGCGGAGGCCATACGCCCGCAATTACAGGAAATAATTCGGGCAAGTGAGGGGGAAAAATTAAGAAATGCCCGGCGGGCGATAAGACCGCATAGATAAGGGCCAAAGTGAAAAGATACACAGCAGCAGCAGAAGCAGCAGCAGCAGCAGCAGCCTTAGACTGGGTCACGTATGGAAGTGGAAAATGCGGACGTCCAAGCGTGAATGTCACGTAGCGAGGAGAGTTGGGCCATGCGCCCCAGTGTAAATAAATAAGAGAGTTTGGACAGACTTGGATACTGGACATTCACACGACAAGCAGAAAAAACATGAAGGAAAGTCGATCAAGCTCGAATGTGGTATGCCCTTTTGTTTCTAAAGGCCACTACGGAGTAGTAAGTAATTTAGTTCTAGGGGGGGGTGCCACAGAAACCTCTTCCAACCCAATTCCAACCGAATTCCAATTCTTAGGTGCCACAAAAATTTCTTTTGGTTGGTTTCAAACCTCTAATGTTATGTTAGTTTTTTAAGCTCTTTTCTCACTAGCGCCTTTTGTCGAAGTGGCGCCCTCTACATGAGAGCGGATTAAGAGATGGAAACTAATGCCTCATGCTTGGCGCCAACAAATTTTTAAATTTTGCCGGAGAATGCGACTTAAAATTGAATTATTATTTAAAAATGCATCATAAAACATATAACACAATAAAAAAATTTCAGTTAATCATTAAATTAACCCACATTTAAAATAAGGGAAATTTTTTGACGAGAGATTCAGCCCTGTTTTTAGAGATGGAACGGGCAATTGGAACATCTGGTGTTCCAACTAGATTTTCTAATTAGAAAATGAAATCTCTAGAAGTTCTGTGGCACTAAAAAATTTTTCGGAGAGATTTACAAACCAACCATCGGCAAAATCTCTAGAGATTTCTGTGGCACCCCCGAGTGTGACCAAATTGCGGCGAAATTTCAAGTCTCGATCAGCAGTGTTTTGTTTTGAACTTTCAAAACACAAAGAAACAAATTGGCAACATCCGCCATTCTACCAATAAATATGGATAGCGAATAGTGCTTTGATATGATTTTCAAAAATTAGCAGTCTAAAGGGCGGTATCCACGGCTCGCGAAATGGCCGCGAAATGAAAAACTTTATAAAAAAAACTGCTGCGTAATTTGTTCGTGTGGCCGTTTCATAATCGGTTTCCACTTTCCGGGATAAATAGCTTACGTTTGCCACTACGTTATGTTAAACAAAACAAAACGTAGCTTTAAGTGTTACCGTTTTTTTTTTGTGGCGACGAAACGAAAATAGGTTTTGATTCTAGTTTGTGCGGGCAAGACAACAACAACAACAAATTAAAAATGAGCGCAGCAAAAAAAGACTCCGGCAGAAAAGGTCGCCTAATGACAAAAATGTAATTAAAGTTATACGAAAATGTGAATTCATACTTTATAGTTGTCAAACAAGCTCCTGCTATTGATTGGTGCTTTTATGGCCACATGTTTGCCATCAATTGCTCCAATGCAGTTCGGAAAATTCCAAACCTCCTCGAACTCCTTGGCGTCTTGCAGCATGCCACCCTTACTCCATGGAGCTATCTCATCCTTCAGCTCCGCGCAAATGGCATCACATACTTTGTCAACAAGGACGCCCATCCTAGACTTGCTGATCCGATATGACGAGGACGCATGACGTTGTATATCTCCGGACGCCAAATACCCAGTTTCACAAGGTAGAAATAAGTCAACGGACTTAAGTTATCTCAACAGTGCCAATCTTTACTCCAAAACTACTGCCAATTTCAGTTGAGGTGTATGCAAGTGTACTTCTAATATTTGGAAAAGCTTTCCAAAGCATTAAATCAGGATTTTGAATCATGTTCCGAAACGAATAACGGTTTGGGTTACGGTTACTGTTTTGGCCGATCGTTTTTTCTGGTTACGGGTTTATTACGGTTGTGGAATATCGGTTACGGTACTGGTTACGGTTATTAACCTAATTCTGTTTCGGGTTTTGGTTACGGTTACGGTTATTAGTATAAAATATAACTTTGACAAATCTTGCCGACAAAGGCGGTGATTCATTATAAATTCTCCCTGAAAACAAACGCTAACACTTATTTGTGTGGGTGGTACTGCTAGCAAAACTTTTTGATAATTTTAAAAAGATCTGGAAATATTGTTTAATTTTTTTCCGACCGTTCCAATATGTGTCCTCTGCCAAGCCATTTTTTAATGAATATGTCAGATTGTTTTTAATTAGAACTGCTGGAAGTTTCCGACCAACTTGGATGTGAACTGTTGTTCCCTGATAAATCAATCAAAATATGGTTGTCCAACAATTTAATACAGTTAATTTTCCGCTCGGATCAATAAATTCTAAGTCGTGAGACTATAGTTTGGTCAATTCTAAGCTGTTTTTGATTTCAAATTAACATTGAATCCAGATAGAACCTAAGGTTACAGAAAAAAAATCAGAATTAGCTGATGCCAAATTTGAGCCGAAGTCGTACATATTTGGATCGGCTAAACTATGGATGCTGATCCAGTGTAATATCACATACATATGTATATGGAAAGATGAGGAGGGTAAAGATTTTGGTTAGCTGCACTCACTCTTTCTCGTTCGCTCTCTCAGAGAAGCTGCCAGAAATAGTGCGGCGCAATGTATGTACATAAAATTTACTTCAGAGCCGGCCATGCATAACTCAGTGTCAGAGAGAGAAGGACATATTTTTCTGTCCTCTCCATTTGGCTTACACAGGTCAGAGCCAGCCACCCATAGCGACCTGGGGCCGAAGTCACTCATGTTTTTATGCAAACGCGTGCCGAACTAATGGTTGTGTGAAGCGGTGAACACTGAATTGAAGAAAGAGCGTAGACGGAGAGCGCCAACACATCACACTTGCCATTATCCCACTATTTATCTAAGAAATAACCCGTATATTTGTTTCTGTTTCGGTTCTGATAACCGGTTATGGTAATAAAGGTTATAGGGTTACGGTTATAAGAAAAAGAAATTTTTCGGTTACGGTTACGGTTTCGGTTACAAATTTTAAAGTGTTTTTAGCGGTTAAGCTTTTAATCTCTATAAATAGCGCCCCTTTTCACATCCATCGCGCAGATATGGGTTAACCCAGTATCTGTGCTTCCTGTTTTCCCTCTGTTGCTCCTCTTCCTGCCACTCCACAAAGGTGGCGGCCAGATTTGCCACTTTAAGTTGCAGCAATAAAAGTTCGCTTCAATAGTGATTTATTAATAAGAAATCAACATAGAAAATATGCATAATTATGCACCTTCTTACAGGCGTATATGTACTTCTGTACTCACCGTGTAACCATCATTGATATATCTTTATTTATATCTTTATTTAATATTTTATTTTCTTTTTAAGAAGCAGCGCAAGGTTACTTTAAATCGTTTATCGATAGAAAAATGGTGTTATCGTGTTAATAGCAGTGGCTTATCAAACTCTGTAAAGTATCTGCGGAATATCAACTTTTTCACGAGAGATTTTTCGCGAGCCGTATTGTCACGAAATTTCGGCCCAATCAATGCAAGTTTAGGCTTCTCGCTTTAAATTTAACTTTAGTTGGACGCTGATGTTATGAAAGTACAAGAATGGCGTTAATGTTGGTTAGACTGATTCAAGCACGGGTGCCCTAACCCATTCCGTAAGTCAAGCATTCGTCGTTGTTTTACTCTAAGGTACAGGTATATCAGGTGCGTATGATCTTTTCGCATGTGTTATGGCAGCGTTCCCCAAGAAGAGAGCTGAAAATGTGACTGTGTCTCTCTAATACACAGTGATTCATGACTTCGGCAAGCATTGGCGAGTATGTTCGTCCCCCAGGGGCTATGGTTGGAAAACTCTGACGCTTTTCGCTTTTCACACCGACACGCATTAACAAAAATCGGGTTTCTCTTTGTATTTCTTGTGATTGTTGTTGCTCCAAGCGGCCGTATGCTCGTTCTGGGAACCTGTGGCTTAAAGTAAAATGAGGCCCACAGCCATTTACATATATACCGCTAATGTGCTGTTAAGCGCAACATTAATTAAAAATGTTAATTGTGGCGAATTCATTACTTTGCTCCACTGTTCGTAGAGCAGAGGAGGCCAGTCCACGGTTTATAATTGTTTATGCAAACGCGAGCCGAAGTTGTGGTTTTGTGAATCGATGAACACCGCATTTTTGTCCTCTCCATTGGGCTGCCTCTGCCGTAGAGGCCTTAAGAGAGTAATATGATTTTACTTTACCTCTCTCTCTCTCCCTCTCCCTCTCTTATGCATGTGTGTTGTTCGATTGCTTATAACTTTACTTGGTTTTAGCTCAGTGCGTGCCCAAACTCGAAATGCGAAGTAGACGTCATGACGTCAAACATGAGCAACAAGCAAACGAACAAGTGCCTTGTGAGAAAAGAAAAGAAACGAAAGCACGCGTCGTGAGAGAGCAAGCCGCTGAGCGTGCTATTTATAGAACACACTTATTCTCTCGCCGCCAGAACTGTGAGTTTCTATCCCATGGGATAGGCTTTTGGCATTTTGGGCACCACTGTTTTAACTGATTGTTACCGAATTTAAAAATATATTTAAAATCGAGCCAAGCAAAAAATTGTTTTCCTTCTCTGAGACTGCTGATCACACATTGGCCCCAAATCCCTTTACACCCTTCATACTCTTCTTACAGGGTATAACAAAGCCCAAATATATATCAACAATAATTTATGTGCGTGCTGACATGCGGGACCCAGTCCAGGGGTCGTCCTCTTCTTACCTGACTGACTCTGGCCTGGGCCAGTAGCTTGTACGCTTTGTTAACAATTTAATGGCATAAACATTATGATTTCTGTTATTTCAATAAGGGACAACTGCGAACAGCCACAACATGACACTGGAGCTGGAGCTGGGGCCGGGGCTGTACCTGTGCCTGTGCACTCGCACTCGGTCCATCTTATCAGTGCCCGTTTCTGTTGCCGTTTCGAGCGTGAGTGCGATGCCTGCTCCAAGATAAACTACATGCATTTGATGATGAACCGAGGTAAAACCATTGAAATATTTATTCGACTGCTAAAAATTATTATGCGTAACACGTTCGGTTTGTTGGCTTTTTTCGGTCGCCATAGTTGGCCCCCAGCAGGCGGTCAAAAATGTTAACAAGCGCAATTTGAACGCCTCACGGTCCAGTGGCCCAGGACCGGTTCCTGCCTTTTACACTCTTTGTGTGTGTGTGTGTGAGTGTGCGCAATTGATTTTTGATGGCTGATAAATATAGTTATGAATACTTAACTGACCAAACCATCCGCTGGATGGCACATTGGGCGAAGGCAGCCTTTTTCTTTTTTTGCTAGAAATGATTTTCGCCTGGCGGTAATAATTATGCCACAGCCAACAATGGCCACTGGGGGCCCAAAAAGAATATTTATCTGATGAGTTTTTAATTAATTTTCACCCATTGACTTTACTGTGGAGTGTAATGGACACGAGTCGTTCTTGGGTTTTTTTTAGAGCAGTGAAGAGAGGAGACGAAGGAGAGCGGCAGATTGTTGTTTGAGAAAAATAAAAATAAGAAAAGAAAACTTTAAACCTAACTGTACAGTTCTTTCAAAGAACTCCAAGCCCGAGACCTGTAACTCGTGAATCCCTAATACAATATCAGCCCAAGAAATTCATAAAATAACAATAAGTTAAAATAGTAAATTGGAATACAGATAAAGACGAATTCTATATTCACAGAGAACATAAAAAATATCTTCCCTACAGTTTGGAAGTTAATAAGCTTAAGCTCAGTCGGCAGTCCCAGACATACATCCCATATCCTGCTCCTTTTTGTTTTCACCCAAATAATCAACATTAATCGCACATAATTCAAGCAATTTTATTCTTTTATCTTACTCTGCACACTCCAGACAAGGCTTCAAATTAGCCGCTTAAAAACAAAAAAACAAAATAAAAGAACGACGCGCAGGAAATGCAACTCAACTGGCCACGTCAAATGCAATTCGCGGCTGTCAACGGGCCAAACATTAGACATCCAATGGCAAATGACTTTGGCCTGTCCGTTTGAGGTGTTAATTTGCCATGCGAATGCACCAAAGTTGCGACTGTCAGCGCCAAAATTAAAAGGCAACTCGACGGCTTGCGCATGCGTACCGGGTTCGGGTCGGTCGGGGAACCGGTTCTCTAATTTGTCATATTGCAACCGCCACAGCTATGGCTGTGGCTTTGACTGTGCGCGCAGGCTAATTATGTGACGGCTGCTTAGATAGAGACATAACATGGCCATCCTTTCACAATGTTAGCCAATTTAATTACCACTTTAAGACATCCGAGCAATTCCCCAAGGGCTCTGTGGCACTGATGCTGATGTGGGACTCCTATTGTGTGCTGCAGCCGCAGGCGGCAGGCAATAAAAGTGTCAAAAGTAACACTGTGTTATATAAGACATCAACATCGCATCGTCCCTCAGCTATTACACACAATAAAGCCCCAGTCAAAGCAAACTCCGGCTCCTGCGGGATTAGCTGCGAGTTGGCCATAAACCGACGCTGGACAAGATCTGGGCAGCCAACAAAAGGGTTGAGTACAAATAAATAAATAAAATTTCATCAATGCCCCGAACGTCAATAACTTAAAGGATTAGGTCTGGAGCGCTCCGGCTGGGCTTAAATCATAAAAGATCTCCCAGCTCCATCTCCATCGCGATCCCATTTGACTTGCGCACAAAGCAAATCACACAATTTAATGGCTTTGGGTTTTCTTTGCATTTCCGTTGGCGTTTTTAAGTCGAATTTATTTCAACGTTTCGAGGTCATAAAATATTTGTGGCCAGGGCTCGCCCTTCTCGGACTGCAGCTGTCATAATTTAAATTCATTAAAATCAAAGCCCCTCCACAAAAGTGTCCCAAAAAAATATGGTTATATCTCCCATTGGGGTAATTGCTTCCCCGAAGCACTAAACCAATTAAAACTGCCACTCCAGTAGTTCTTGACTTCACACTAAGTTCGGTTCCAGGAATCGTTCGAGATTAGATGTGGGGCCGCATGAATGAAGCAAATACGTGAGTCTGATTTTGGTCAAATCGTCAGCGAGCATCGCACACGTCGCAGTGCCCGAGAAAACGCACAGAGAATTAGTAGCAATTGGTTTGGCTCTCGAAAATGAGATTTATTAGGCATATGCCACAGATCTGGTTGCACGATTAACGCACGGGTTCTAAGCTACGTGTCTGGCATGGGAATTGAGTAAGTTAGGCCCAATTGAATAACATCATTTTTTGTGGAATTTTATCAGGATTCGATTTTCAATGAATGAAAATGGAAATTCGTTTAAAAATGTACAAATTACATTTTGGGGTGACTTGCAAGTAAATTGCCTAAATAAATATGTGCAAAAGAGTGTAAAATAAATGGTCTATAAATTAATGTACCTTAGAATGGTTTAGGTGATTTTATTGCCACGAATTAAGGGCAGGCAAAAAGCCTTTGGAGGTTAAAGAAAGCTTAGAACCAATTCCATTTCATTGGGAAAGAATTTAGCCATGGTCAGTTTCGGCGCATTTAGGAAATCGATGTCTGTTGCCTACACTCCCACTTAAGAAAATTATTATCTTTTATTGAAATTTATTTACCTGTTTTCTGTAAACTGGTTACCATGATTAACTTTTAATCGATTGATTAACATTCTTCTATTACTACTTAATGGAACTTTCATACGAAACGATTGCTCAAGCTGATTATAAATGTTATATTCATGGCTTCAAACTAGAAATGTGAGCGCGAGTGTATTCTTTTCAAGTCACGAACGCTACACGACAGAAAAATTTCTTTACGCACTATTCACGCTCATCATATTTGCTTTCTTTTTTGCTCCCCCCCAAAACAAACCCGATTTAAGGAGGCGTCACGAATGATAAGCTGTCACGATTTAGTTTTTCTGAGTACTAAACTTTGGCTGTAAAAGTGTTCTTCCTTTCAGTGTGGCCGTACCATTTTATCAGTACAGCCTAGTACTCAAGCAAACTAAACCCTCCGCTAGCGGAATTAACAGCTAGTGCTGATAGGGGCTGTTTAACGCCAAAACATCACCCTTCAACAGCAAAATACCACCAAATGTGAAACGGTCACACTGCATTGTCAACTCTGTTTTGCTTGCATGTGAATTTGGTTAGTTGTTTTTGAAATATTCAGTTCAAAGTGACTGTTTTAATGACCTGTTGATCATTCAATCATATTCAGTTCATTCTTTTTATCAGGTTCTAGGTCAATAAGTAAAGATTTTGTCATATTTCTGAAACAAGAAGGGCCAATACGGCGGCCCCCCCCCCCACAAAGCTTGTTTTGTTGGGTTTTGGTTGTTTTGTTGGACTTTGCTACATGCCTGCCTTTGGGTTTCCAAGCGTATCAGCAGTTTTGTCATTGAGCTAGCTTCTTCCAGCTCATAGAAAACAGGCGAAGATCGCTGATGTTTGAATTGAGGAAATTCATGAAACAGCTGATCATAACCAGCCTACTTTGTGGTGTTGTGCGTGTCTGGATTGAGAAATGATATGAACAAAATCATAACTTATTGATGTAGAGCCTGCTGAAAAGATTTATGAAATTCAGGAATACTTTGAGGATATATGGAATGCAGAGTCATGAGAAAAATCTTAACGTTGGTTTCAAATTCCACAAATCAAAAAATTATATAAAAATTAAAAAAAATAAAAAAAAAAATATATATGGTATATATTGGACCCATTCTGGCAACGCCATAACTTTTGACAGAGATGTCAGATCGCTTAATGACATACCGCGTTTGAGGCGTCAGTCCAAGCAGATTTTTACCATGGAACAATACACGCCACGCGAGCGCTCTGAAATAGTTGAAATTTACATTCAACAAAACAAGTCAATTGTGAAAAACTCAACGTGCTTTTAAAAAATTAAAAAAATGTGAAAAGTGCGCCTTCTAAGAACACCATTAAGCGTTTATACGAAAAATTTTCGACTGGTGAGGCTCTTTCTAATCCGAAGAGGCCAAATAAAAGTCGACCAAGGCGATCGGCCGAGAATATCGCTGCCGTACGAGCCAGTGTTGAGAGGTCCCCAAGAACATCCCAAAAACGCCGTTCTCAGCAGTTGGGCATGGCTCGGTCCACTTTACAACGGATTATTCGCGTTGATTTGCATTTGTTCCCGCACAAAATTCAATTGACGCAAAGATTGTTGCCTGCGGACAAGCCTCGTCGATTGGAATGGGCCCAAAGAGTCATCGAAATGGCCGAAGATGACGAGCAATTTTGGAACAAAATTATCATGTCCGATGAAGCCCATTTCACATTGAATGGGACCGTAAATAAGCAAAATTGCCGTATTTACGCCACTGAAAATCCTCAGGAGATTCAAGAAGTGCCTCTTCATGACGAAAAAGTCACAGTTTGGTGCGGCGTTAGTGCGAAAACGGTCATTGGGCCGTTTTTCTTCCAAAATGAAATGGCCATGCTGTTACCATCAACCAGGAGCGTTATCGCGACATGATGACCAATTTTGTGATGCCAATTATTCGTCGAAAGCGTATGAGGCAGTTCTGGTTTCAACAAGACGGCGCTCCACCGCACACAAGTCGCATAACAATCGATTTTCTGAAGAAATTGTTTCCGGGCCGTTTGATGTCGAAAAGTGGTGATTTGGACTGGCCACCGCGTTCGCCCGATTTGACGCCGCCTGACTTCTTCTTGTGGGGATATTTGAAGTCAAAGGTTTACGTTAACAAGCCAAGGACCGTAGGAGGAGCTCAAGGACAACATTCGTGAAGAAATAGCCGCTATTCCGGCCGAAATGTTGGCGAAATCGATGGAAAATGCTCCAAAAAGAAAAATACGCCATCAACGCCAGAGGCGGCCATTTGAGAGATATCATATTCAAAAATAGAGGGAAGCTAACTTCGGCTGACCGAAGTTTATATACCCTTGGAGCATGATATATTTCTGCCAGTTTTTTATATGGTGATATATTCATCCGATTTTGATCAAACTCGCCAAAATTGTGTTGAGACAGATAATATTTATAACTGAAACGGGAGCGCTACCATTGAAAAACAAAAAAAGTTTTTCTCACTAAAACTATTTTTTCGACCGATCATTCCTATGGCAGCTATATGCTATAGTCATCCGATTTGGATTAGACTTGACAGAATTATGTGTAAGCATATTATATTGATCAGTAACGAGTTTGGGAGCGATAGCATTGAAAACAAAAAAGTTTTTCATACTAAAACTTTTTTCAGATCTATCTTTTGTATGGCAGCTATACTATATAGTTGCCCGATTTGCATAAAACTTGCTGAAATTATGTGAAAGCATAAAAAACTTATAAATACGTGGTTTGGTAGCGATAGCATTGGAAACAAAAAAGTTTTTCTCACTAGAACTACTTTTTCAACCGATCGTTCCTATGGCAGCTATATGCTATAGTCATCCGATCCGGCCGGTTCCGACAAATGTGCAGCGTATTTATACCAAAAGACTTCGTGCAAAGTTTGGTTGAGATAGCTTTAAAACTGACGGAGGAGATAGCATAGAAATAGACGGACAGACGGACGGACGGACAGACGGACATGGCTATATCAACTCAGCTCGTCATGCTGATCAAGAATATATATACTTTATGTGGTCGGAGATGCTTCCTTCTGTGCGTTACAAACATCCGGACAATTTTAATATACCCTCTCCAAGGGTATAAAAATTGATGTAAACAAATCTACTTGGAACAAATTAAATTTTTTCTCTTCTCTTCCTTTTCTTCTCTTCTTTTTCATCATCTCCTTGTTATTAAGTTTATCGGATGACTAATAGCATATAGCTGCCATAGGAACGATCGGTTGGAAAAAGTAGTTTTAGTTAGAAAAACTTTTTGTTTTTAATGCAATCGCTACCAAACCTCGTATTTATAAGTTTTTTATGCTTTCACATAATTTCAGCAAGTTTTATGCAAATCGGGCAACTATATAGTAAAGCTGCCATACAAAAGATAGATCTGCAAAAAGTTTTAGTATGAAAAACTTTTTTGTTTTCAATGCTATCGCTCCCAAGCTCGTTACTGATCAATATGATATGCTAACACATAATTCTGTAAGTCTGATCCAAATCGGATGACTATAGCATATAGCTGCCATAGGAATGATCGGTCGAAAAAATAGTTCAAGTGAGAGAAAAACTTTTTATTTCCAATGGTAGCGTGTTTGTACGTTTCAGTTATAAATATTATCTGTCTCAACACAATTTTAAAGAAGTTTGATCAAAATCGGATGAATATATTGTATAGCTGCCATATAAAAAACTGGCTTGTTATATATCTTGCTCCAGGGTATATAAATTTTTACGAATTTTCTCTATTTTTTTCTTTAGTTTTTAAAAAAAATGGGTCCGTCGAATATGGGCAACCCTGTATATGTATTCTTGATCAGCGTAGCCATATCCGTCTGTCTGTCCGTATGTTTGCATGAACGAAGAGATGTCAGAGAGAGTAAGAGATAGAGATTTGACATGCAGGCAGATCAAGCTTATTTTTAATTTTGCTTACGAGCCCTCCCGCTGCCGCAATTTAAAAAAACGCAATATCTCCCACGGTTTTGTAGATAGATGATTCGTACGCAAATTTAGTAATCAGTATTATTTGTCGATTTGCCAAAAAAATGATAAAAAATTGGATGAACGATACTAAAGTTATAAGGAAAACAAAAACCTATGGGTGGGCAGCACTGGCTGAAACAGCGATGGGCAGCACTTTACACCCTTTATGGCTTTTTAGGCACTTTGTGGGGCTTCTACTTAAATTGACCAGATATATACAAACTTTAGGGGTACAGAGTATGTTATAGTCGGTCTCAACCGACTTTCTATCTTGTTTTAAAATGGACGGGTGTCAAAATTGATTTAGTTTGTCTCAGTACTAAGCTTATGCACATAACTTCGTTGCTTTTTGATACCACTACTGATTAAGTTTAGTAAAGTGGATTTGCATTAGTCACAGGACTAATTTCGTGAATACTGCATGACTAATATTCACGATGTTAGATGCACGGATCACGGATCTCTGTGTTTTACTCACTAGCACCTCGTGATATATCGTGACCCACCGGGAAATGTTCAAATTTGCAAGTCGAGAACATCTACTGTCAACCTTAAATGTAGATGTAGATTTTGTTATTGTAGCCGAATAATTGTGTGTATCAGACAGCCACGAGCAGACACACACATCAGCTGGTAATAATCGGGTTTCTCTTTCTATTTCTTAAGATTGTTGTTGCTTGAGAAATATTTTCTTTGTATTGCTATCTACGCAGCCATAAGTTGGCCTCACCTCTGGTTTATAGCATCTTCGATCGCAGAATTCATTTGGCCTACATAATCGGCAGTTGAGGCCTGCTCTGTATGTGTATTAGATTTCATAACTTGATTGGTTTATGATCCGCTTGGAAGGACCCAAAAACTACGCGGGGTTTCTGTGCTGAACCAGTTTACAGTTTTGGTAATAAAAGTTACAACATTTTTATGTTATGCATCTCTGCTTACGTTCTAAATTAAGCTTATGCTAGGCACAGGTTAATAAATTCTTTTGCCGTAACATTTTAATTTTTTAAATATAAATTTTATTCTCCCACCATTAACGGTCCCAGCAACAACAAAACCGCCTCCAGGCAATCTGTTTGTTGAAAACACTTGCAAAAATGTACAGTTACGGGTATCATTTTTATTAATTACCCAAAGTGCCTAATTACGCGCAGCGCAACAACAACACAAAGGCAACGGCAAAGGCCGACAACAAGTCAAGCTGTTGCTGCCAAGTCTGAGCCCTGAGCCCTTGGCTTCATTGCCACATTGACGCATTCACACCTTGCCCCAGCATAAAAGAGCGAGCTCTTCTTGAAGCTGCACAAGTTTAATAAATATTTTTAATACAAAAATTGCGGCTATTTAAAAGGGGAACGCCC
>JAEIFU010003843.1:0-23272 GCA_018904235.1 Lordiphosa stackelbergi | reverse complement strand
ATCGGCAATCACTATTCGGCAGGTAAAATCGGCTATCATAAATCACAAATCGTAAATAGGAATTATCTGCTCAACAAACCAAACCAAACTCGCTTCGAACATTTTTAGTAACAAAGATAAGCCACGTACAAACAGATATAGGTGCTGTTGCTGCATTGACTCATTCGCATTCAAAAAAAAACTGTTTAAAAAATAACAACATTGTTTGGGACTACTCAAACGTTATTGCCGACGAAGCCAAAGGAAAACTGACGAAATATACGACGAAGCCAAAGAAAACTTAAAAAGACGACTTCTCGATTTTTGTTTTTGCTCGAAGGACATCAGCAGTTAAATTCTCAAAGAGGCTTGTCGGTTTCTTTAATGGATAAATTTTTATCCGGGAGGGGAGAGGGACATCAGTTTGCTTGAAAAAATATCCCATTATAAAAAGGTCTTCGAAAAATACATTGAAGTAGCCGTCGTTTGGACCGGTCGAAAGAATGTTTTCTTTCGCAACATTGGCCAACACTCTGAGATCGAACACTCTGTATTAATCCTGGCATGATATTCCCTTGGTTGAAAGTAAAGTTTAATTATCATTATAACGTTTTCTGGTCTTCTTTGATATTTTTCCGCGATTTAATTTGTCAGTAACGGAAATCGGTTTGAAACTTTCAACGATTAACTAAATCAATTTGATTCTCCATTGTTGCTCGTTGACAACCTCAATGACTCATTAATTATATCATCTTGTTCAGTGACAAATTGGATCGTAGTTATCACTTAGAAAAACTAAAATAGTGCATTCTAAATAGAAAAGAAAATTTGATTTGTTGCTATCAGGGGCCGGTATTGTCAGGCACATTTTCCGACAAACAAATTTCGAATAAAACTTACTATTTGTTAAGGAGTTTTGGCGAAAAGACATAAGCTAAAAAAGAAAATAATTCAGGAGAAATGCAAATTACTACGGTTTTGCTTGGTATTTCACGATTTCTTCAATTATCAAAATCAAATTTGTTCCTGTTTATGCAGCCTTTGTAAATTCTCAAAATGGCCAGCCCACATACATATGAGAAAACGCCGAATTTATAGTCAACTTTCGTGTGTCGAATTCATGAAATGGTGCACGCACTTTCGGAGGCATTTCATGAAATGATTTTGCAAAATGAGCATAGCATAATCGTAGTATGTACGTACATATGTCTATAAACCTGTAAAAGTACAGATCTCTGACATGGTAAAAGGTTTGTAGAGGTTGGTAGAGGTTTGATTTGTATGGGACAAACACTTCTTGTGTAGATGCGGGCGGATAAATTTTTATGTCACAGGTTGCCACGCCCTCTTCCGCCCCCGCAATTCAAAAAAAACCTGGAATTTCCCACAGTTTTGCAGATAGATGGTTTGTACCTTATATAGATATTTTGTAATCATGATTATGTATCGATTCGCCAAAGAAATTATGAAGATCGGATGAACGATAGCGGAGTTATACGGAAAACAATAAATTTTGATGGGTAACAACCCGCCCCCGTTCTACTCCGCCTCTGAACATCTAATAATAAAAGTTTTTTTCTTTCTTTGGAAGAATAGCTTTTACACTAGTCCCCTTCATCAAATTTGGGCTTAGCTTTAAGTATCTAGCCATGAAAAAGCAAATTCTCAAACTTTCCCGTTCGGATTCGGCGTTAAACTGTAGGTCCCTTTCTCTTGTGCGAAAAATTTAAGGCACACGCCAAGAGATTGTGAGAAGCTTGGCTGGCCCCGTTGGAGGAGCTGTCAGCCAATTTTTACATTTTACACCGGTTCAACGTTGATGGGCAGCACTGAACTCACTTTATGACTTCTTTATCACTTTGTGTGGCCGCTTTATTAAATTTATCAGATAAATGCAAGCTTTGGGGAATACAGATTACGTTATAGTCAGGCTTCGACCGACTTTGTATTTTTGCTCCTGTGCTGTTTCTTCCCCCAATTTGTTTCCTTTTTAACTTCTTTAAAAACTGCATGCCTTGGGTTTCTATGCTAACTCTCATCTAAGTTTGAACGTTTTCTGTTCCAAGTGCCGGGTTTCTTTGGATCAATGGATCAATCTGTATAAGATAGCTTGACAACTATCGGAACAATCAAACTGAAACTTTTACTATTAAGTAGAAATAATAGAAAATTATTAAGAACATAATATGATTCATCCCATCTGAAGTATGATATTTCTTTAAACTTTCTAAGTGAGAACTCAAATTAGTCGTCAAGAAAGTGGAATGCAATATCTCTGATTATAATATGTGGCTGTATTTTGTAATTTTGTGAAGTGGATCCCAAAATTTTCAATGAGTCCCAAGAATATACTGATCTTGGAAAAGGCACTGGCAAGGGAACATGTAATAAATAAGCACAGAAAGAGTTTGTTTTAGGTCCAAAGTCCTGTGTAGAACACGGAAGTATTAATTTTCCCCTCTTACCTGAGAACATAAAAACAAGTCTTAAACTAAGTCAATCAAGTCTAGGTATCTTGTCATTACATAACTAATTCCTTTAAAGGTCTAATTTCCATCCTGAGTCTGTTCTTCCCATTGCCTGGTCAAACGTTTTCACATAGTTGAAATGGCCCACTTGTTGGTAAATAAAAATTGATAGAAAATTAATTAAATGATAACCGTTTGTGTCTGTGAGTGAGTGGCTGTGTCCCTGCTCTCTCAAGTTATACACAACCTGCCTTAAAATTGCATTTTCCTTACCCTTTCCCCTCACCAGCCACAGGTGCCGGCACTTGCCTGTCGCTGCAATGAGAATGATGTGAACTTGGACGTTTTGCGTGCACACGATGCCGATGCCGATCGCAAATGCTGCGTCAGGTCGTTGGCATTGGATGTAGTCATACAGTCAAGGTGGCTTCCGCCGCTCTCACACACAACACAAATACACACAGACTCTGCCTTAATATATTTATCCCGCTGTTCCTTTCTTACAGATGGCAGCCCCATGTTGCGTCATGGTGATACCGGCGATTGGGTGGGCACCTTTGAGGGTCACAAGGGCGCCGTTTGGAATGCCACACTCAATCGGAATGCCACATTGGCCGCCTCTGGAGCGGCCGATTTTACCGGCAAGGTATGGAATGCGGTGAGCGGTGCCGAGATTCATAGTTTCCAGCACAAGCATATCGTAAAGAGTGTGGCCTTCGATGCCCAATCGGAGAACATTGTGACGGGCAGCAATGAGAAGCTAGTGAGGGTGTTCAATCTGGAACAGCCAGAGGCTGAGCCGGAACTCTACTGTGGCCATGCGGGCGCCATTAAGCGTGCGCTCTTCTGTCGCGGCGACAAGTGCATCATCTCAGCGGCGGAGGATAAGACCGTGCGTCTGTGGGATCGCATGACGGGAATTGAGGTGCAACGCCTGCAATTCCCTCACAATCCCAACAGCCTGGAGATCTCACGCGACAATCATATTTTGACCATAGCGCATGGCTCCAGCATCAGTTTCTGGGAGATTGACACTCTGAAGAAGCTCAAGGAGGTGAAAGTGCCGACAAATGTGGCCTCGGCCAGTTTGCATCCGGATAAGCATGTGTTCGTCTGTGGCGGCGAGGACTTTAAGATGTACAAGTTTGATTATATTACAGGGAATGAGATTGGCAAGTGTTTGGCATTACATTGAGAGAGATTGTTCCCCTAACCCCTACTCTGTTTGCTCCACAGAATCCTTCAAGGGTCACTTCGGTCCAGTGCATTCGGTGAAATTCAGTCCCGATGGCGAACTCTATGCAAGTGGCTCCGAAGATGGCACCCTACGTCTCTGGCAGACCACAGTGGGCAAGACCTATGGCCTGTGGAAGTGCACCGAACCCACCAGCGAACAGCTGAACAACTCTATGAACTCGCCACGCGAAGTTCCGGCAAACTGATGTTGGAGAAGCACCAGTCGCTGCTACACGACGCTGCCCCGAAAGTGATTCGATATACGAGATATTTTCATATATTCCCTCTCATTGGCATTAAATGATAATCACACACATTTAACTAAAAAAAATGGAAAAAATATTGTGAAATGCAATAGAAAATAGAAATAAATAAATGTAAGCTTAGATGTGAGTGCCGGTGGCCCAGCCATGCAGATAAATGGTGGTGAAGTTCAACAACGGCTCGCCCTGGTGCACATCGGATCGCTGCTGCAGATGATCAAACCAACGCGAAAGATTCAAATAGGCTTCCTTGTCCACGGGCGAGAGAGATTTCTGAAAGGCAATTAAATCAATGGATTATCAAAGGGGCCAAGGGAATAGTCCCTACACTTACCACCAAATCATAAATGGCATAGTAGACAGCCAGATCGGCCAATGTGATGAAATGTCCCACCAAATAGGATTTACTGATAAACAGCTTATTAAAGTCCGCCAACAATTGTTTGGCCACGTGCTTGTCCTTGGAGCCGGGTGCCACATAAAGTACGGCAAACTCAATCCATTGATAAACCTGAGCCTCTACTTCTCTCGACGCCTTACTGTTTTGGGCTGTCTCCGATTGCGATTCCCGGGCTAATGTTTCCAAAATAGTGGCAAATCCGGTCACAGATTTGTTTTGGTTAATTCGTGTGACGACCTTGAGTAAGAGTGTAATTCAATTGAGGTTGAGGGACAGGTCAGGGCTAAGGGCTTAGGTTTACCTGCTCTTCATTGAGTTTCACTTGACCGGGGTTTACACCCAAGCAGTTGGCTATTTTTTCTACGGTAGCTACGTCGCACATTTTTTATTTAAATTAAATTATAAATTCCAAGTTGAGTTCTGGCTTAATCTGCGTGGTTTTACAACACTCAAATGCAACCTTTGCAACACTGCATAGAGTTGTCGATAAAAACTAGAGATGTGCACGTGACACTTTACTTATAAATTGATTAGTATATGTGAAAAATGATTAACATGCTAAATTTTTATCATCATCAATATTCCGCTTATTCTACCTATTTTCTCTTTTTTTTGTCACTGTGGGTGCTTTAAATCTAGCACCGTGCTCTATAAAGTCAAATTAAGTCGCTTTGGCTGTAAAATGTGAAAAATCTGCGACTTCTAAATGTACAAAGGACGCGACGATTTTCCACCAGCTCACGATTATAAAAGAAACTTAAAGATTTAAAAAAAAATTTCTATAAAAATTAAGAAAACAAACAATTTCATTACTTTGTATACTTACAACAATAACAAACACAAAATACATAAACACAAATACTCACGGATCAATACGCGCGCGGCGTCTTATATTAATTATTATTAATTAAATGTTAATAAAAAGAGCCGGGTGAAATCATAAAAGAGGAAAGAAAAAACAAAAAGGTCAATTTCGATTGCTTTTGTTTAAAAGATAGACACAATATCAATAAACAATTGATTTTGTTTACCTATTCGAGGTTATCTATCTTAAAAGTTATTATATACTTTTGTTTGTAAATTTTTAAACTTTTAATTGTTGGGTCCTTTGAGACAAAACACAGCCTTTCGTAAAGTTTTAAATTTAAAGGTTTACAAAGACAGTGGTCACACAAAAAAAATGTTGTTTGTTTAAAAAGATAATTTATAGAAGATTGATATGATCGACATCCTGTAAATTTGATTCTTATTTTTCCATTTCCCTTGCCAACTTTTGCTAATCAGTTTAAAAACATCTTAAATGACACCATATCTCCAAGGGATATATTTATTTTTAAAAGTAAAGCAAAACAAATATTTCTAAGGACAAATATTTTCAACATATAATGAAGATATGCATAAGCTTCGTTCTGAACAGTATCATATTTTTGCCTCAGACGCTTCCGTATCTATCTGTGATAAGATGATTGGAGTTGGCATCTGTGATATCAATAGAAAGAAAACTTTTTGTACAAATCTAATATAAGTTTGTCGTCAACAATAGCAGAACTAGTAGCAATAATAGATTTATTGTCATCTGGCTAAAGGCTTAATATTAAAAGGCTAATTTGAATGCCTTATTCACTAATTTCCAAGATCAGTTCTACATTGTTGCTGACATTACAACTTTAACATGGCCGATCTGGTAACCGTTGATTCCATGGGTGCCTGGTCATAAGGGCATCAGTTTTTAATGAACAAAATTGCAAATGGCACTATTGTCAAGGTAAAATACTCAATCGGAGAGGCACTTAGAGAAATTAAGAAAAAGAAATATACACGTTTGTGGAATAATCACACAGGAAGCTTCCGTTACATCGGTAGGTTCTTTTTAAACTGTTTCCAAAGGACCAGTTCCTGGTATAAGATTGTTAAGGAACGCCAAAGATTTTAAATTAAAAAAAAACAAACCACATTATAAGGTCTTTATCGTAAATGCAACTTTATTGACTCTGTAATGCTCAATATTCCTGATCCGCTGATCATTATCTTTCCGACTGCTCTATGAGGCAAAATATAATATTTTTAATAATTTTTCATCAACTAAAGATCTTTTTGTATCAGGAGTTCTTCTCCAAAATATGAGAGAATTAGCTGACTTTGTACAGGGCCAAGTTAAATATTTGATTTTTGTCTTTAATAAACAAACCGGTAAAACACACAGAGCGAACCCCGGATTTTGTCTATAAACATGAACCCAAACAAAGATTTTTAAATAGTTTTCAGCTTGAAAATCTAAATTCTTAATTTTTTTATGCTTTATTTTTTTTAGATAGCTAAATTTTTGGATTTTTATATTTCAAAGAAAATATTTCGCAGTGCGAAACAGTGACCCAGTCGCACATCTCTAATCGATACAGTAGAACCGATAGGTGGTTAGCACCACTGCGTTTACAGTTATCTCTGTTAGTTTGAATTGCCTCAAATTCGTTTGATTACGTTGTTCCGTGGAGTTTCCGGATAAGGGTAAAGCATTCAGTGGGAGAATTTCCCCTTCCCATTTTACAACCTCTTCAAATTTTGCGGTCAATTCTTCTGCCTGTTCCAATTTTGCGGCCAATTCTCCTGCCTCCTGCAACATTGCCGCCTCTTCCAATTTTGCTGCCAATTCTTCTGCCTCCTGCAACATTGCCGCCTCTTCCAATTTTGAGGCCAATTCTTCTGCCTCCTGCAATATGGCCGCCTCTTCCAATTTTGAGGCCAATTCTTCTGCCTCCTTCAACATTGCCGCCTCTTCCAATTCTTCGGAGTCTTCGAATTCATTCGGTGCTCTGTTCGCTACAAATCGAGTTCCATTTCCCATTGGCCAGACAGGTTTGGCAGGCGGTCCTGCAGCAGTGGGTGGAACATAATTTCGAACAACTAGTTGATTATTCATGGGTTTGTTATAAGGACCCGCATTGTTATTGAAAGCCCGCTTAAGTGGAATCGAATTGTCAGTCGAAATTACAGTCCTTTTGGCGTTGTTGACATTTTTTTGAGCAGTATTCCAATCCGACATTGCTGCGAGCACAGAGCTTTCGCCTCTAGTTGTGGACCTTTGCATGTTGTTGTTTCCGAAGATGGACTGGTTGTTCGAATTGCGTCCAGAATAGTTAGCCTTGGAATAGTTGCTATCAAAATAAACAGATTGACGCCAGAAGTTTTGGTTATTCTCGCAATAGTTAAGGTGGCCACTTAAGTTGTCTTGAAAGAAGTCTCCGACTTGATCTCGAGTTGCTGCTGCTCTGGCTTTGCTTTCTTTGACCTTTTGGCGCTCCCGGTAAGCTTTCATGCTCAAATAGTTTCGCAGGGCATTACTGGAAACCAAAAGTGAAAAGTACAGAAATAATAACTAATTGAAATCAAGATTACAATGGGTGGTGCGCCGTTAACCAGAAGTGTTAGTAACTAAACTAAATTACAAATATGTATTTAACATATTGATGAAATCGAGCATTGTCCAAGTTATATTTTCTTTTTTTTTAACTTACGGGCCTGGCATGGTGCTTCTTTTTGGTTATTGTAATCCTGAGCAAATGCAAATTTTTAAATAATTTGGCTCACGGTCTGTTTGCGGTCAATTTATAATTAAAGACGGTGCGTAGGCGACTCTAAAAATACCAAATTACAGAAAACAACGAAAGTTTTTTAAGTGTGACCGTAACTGGTAAACTGTAAAATCTACAATACAGTTGACAGCTTCACTCACGAGGCTTTGATGTGAAGGTCTCTCAATCTATACATTTACATATATCTCTACGAATGACTGACTGACTGACTGATTATCAACCCAAAGCCAAGACCGCTTATCCTTTTCCCATTTGATGTATGAAAAATGTAAGGCCATATTTTTTGTAATCGTGGACGAAATTTCGATGAGGTGAACGTGACGTTAAGGTAATATTTCTGGAAAATTTGAAGTCTTTTTGCAGAGATTAAAATTAAAATTCAAATTTTTGGATTTTTTAATTTATTATGTACATACAACACCGGAATTTTTTAATTATAGATGGTTTTTTAGTACTTTTAGTCTTGACAACTTTTTAATTTTCTGGTTTTTCGTTGTTGTCAATGTCTGGCCACACTGTGACAAAGAGTTGAAAGAGGGGCTGCCCCCAAAAATCGGCCACCACACATATCGCCTGATCATAATAATAGGTACAGTCACCGTATCTCACAAGTATCCAGTGAATAATTTTGTAATCAGTGATCTTTTGGTAACTAACGGTAAATTAAGTATAGCTCCTGTCAATACAGAGAATTACCGTCGTCGTTTCGATCAACATATGGAACGGTTGAGCCGGTTCGAAAAAGATCAAATTATCGGTTTAAAAAGTTGTGCCTTTGGGTGGGAATGAAAAGTAAAAATTCCAGTCCGGTTATATTTTTATCTATCAATATTTCTATATTAAAAGTCATATTTGAGAGATTTTAAAGTAACCATAAAAATTTGCATTCAATTTGGTTTAAAATTAATTATTTTAAAGTTGTACCCAGAAATTCTGTAGACGAAAGCAAACACGATCGAAATGAAACCGAGCTGTTCGCGTTCCGCATCACCCGCTGTGATCGAAATTGTTCATGTTACCATTGCTGATTATAGTTCGAAAACGATTCGAACTTTCTTCGAAAAGTAAATCGATTTCTATTTCACTCGAAACGGGAACATCAATGAAAACGATTCGGAAATGCAATCGTTTTACTTTTTAAATCCACTCGGAAATGGGAACAGACCTGATAATTTTTTTTTTTTGAAAAAATGGGTCGAATTTCTCAAAGAAAAAGCTCGATTGGTTCTTAGTCTGAAAAAAGAAGGCAAATCTTTACGAGCCATCGCCAAATTAATGATCAGGTCTCATAATTTTGTTAAAAATGCATTAGAAAGAAAACCAAGACAGGAAACCCGTGGAAGGCCACAAAAATCAACAGAAACCCTTGACCACTACATAGTATCTTTAAGCAAAAAGGACCCATTTAAGTCATCGAAGGCTATTGCAGCCGAAACTGGGAATTCAGTTAGTGCTCCAACTATCCGAAGACGACTACAAGATGCCAACCTACCAGGAAGAATTGCCAGAAAAGTCCCACTTATGCGCAAAAAAATACACCATGAGGGAAACTTTTGCAAGGGACCACAAAGACTGGGTAGGATGCACCGGGGAGAAAAAAATGGAGAAACATATTATGGAGCGATGAAACCAAGATTAATTTGTTTGGGAATGACTGTGAAAGGAATATTCGACGCCCTAATGGAAAGGAATTCCATCCACGGTTTACAAAAAAAAACAGTCAAACATGGAGGTGGCAATATAATGGTATGGGGTGGCTTCTCCTGGTGCGGCGTAGGTCCAATTTATCAGACTACGAACAAAATGAATACTGAAGAGTACAAATCCATATTGGAAACATTTTTGGTACCGTATGCTGAGGAAAATATGCCATTACGTTGGGTATTTCAGCAAGATAATGATCTTAAACACACATCAAGGCTGTTATCTAAATTTTTCGAGGACCAAAAAGGTTGACGTTCTGAAGTGTCCAAGCCAATCCCCCGACCTTAACCCCATTGAAAACTTGTGGGGAGACTTAAAAAGAAATTGGCAAAGCATTCATTTTCAAATTAACAAAAATTATGGGAAGGTGTCCAAAAACTGTGGTATGATACACCAGTAGAGACCTGCCAGGCTCTTATTAAAAGTATGCCAAAAAGAATAGCAGTAGTGGCCAAAAATAGAGGTGGATACACTGGATACTAAGTTAGGAAATACTAATTTACCTAAAAAGAACACAAAATGGAAATTAAAATTTTTTTTTTTTACCAAACACATGAAGTGTACCTGTTATTATGATCACACTGAAAACGTATCTGAAACACAAAATGATCCCTTTTAGGTTATATTATTATCCTATGTTACAATTAAGTTTATTTTATTAAAAACAAATAGTTTAAGAACCAACGAGAACAAATTTTAAGTTTGAAACAATGAATAAAACTGTTTTCTGTTACCTTAAAGTCAGAGCTGATGTGCGTACCTATTAATATGATCAGGTGTGTGCACCCTAAAAGAAATCGTTTCAGATGGTATCAGTTAAGTTTCTTATCGGCGTCCACCCTAATGTACATATTTTCACATATCAAAAAATATATAACATATTTTTCATTGGAAGGTTCATTCACCCGAGATGTTTTCTGTGTTGTAAAAAAATACTAGATATTTAGCAATCGATGACACAAAACATCAACCCTGAAGTTATCGAAGGTAGGCGCGATTTTTAAATGTATATGACTTTTTTTAAATTAAAGCATTTGTTCTTAAAAGATTCTAAAAAGCGTATCTGTGAGCACTAACGTTAAATCGTGCTCATAGACCTGCGGAAGGAGAACTTGGTCGGGGTATGGTAAGACCAGCAAAATACTCATAAATTTCCACCAAGTAGGCCTAGATGTCATCTTTTTGAGAAGGCTCTGGTGAGCGCTACAAGAGAGAGCGAGCGGATATACTAGGTTTACTGCTTCGATACGAGGGCTGTTCAAAAAGTTCCCGGCCGTCAAAGTGGAGGGTCAAAAAAAAGGGTTTTGTGTTGGCAGCCACGATTCCACGTCTTTAGGCTGTGCGAAATGAAAACTTAAAACGGGGTTATAATCAGTATAGATGTCATTCTAGTTTTAACCTTTGAAAAAAATTTTGTGATTTTTTCTGACAAAATGGCGGCCATTGAAAAATGAAAATTCGATTTTGTGCCCTTTTTTGTAGTTTAGTGTAACAAACAAAATAGTAAAAAATTTTTTTGTAAAATGATGATTGAGGTCAGACCAGAATGGTGACAATTTTGCGTCGATTTCACTTTGAATCATCAAAATCGGTTCAGTGTAACTGGAGATATCATGGCCGCTAGTTCGAAAAACGTGGTTTCGAGATAAATGCGTTTAAAGTTTGAAGTAATTTGAAAATTGCTTGTTTTATCGAAGACATTGGTCGACAGAAAAGGCTATATCTTCTAAAGTATTTCGAATTTCAAAAAATTCATTTTGGGGCGATATTTTCAAATATCCAAGCTATAAAAAAATGCAACAAAAAAAATCGAAAAAAAAAATTTGCACATGGAGAATACCCCCTTAAACAGTTAGGACAGTATATTGTTTTATTTTATTTATTATTGCGTTTTAGGAATCCTGTCCCTATCTTTATTTAGCAGACAAAAATGCGTGAAACAATGTCAGGCTTGAAATGCAATCTATTATTCTCTCGTTGTTGTTCTGATAGTTTGTCTTTCGAATCGAAATCAAAATTTGCGGTTAAGTTACAGATATGAATCTAAAATTTAAATTTTATTAATCCACATTTTACATTTAACCAAATAAAAATGGTTTGCTTACTTTCAGGCTGTTGTAAACATTTTCCAAATAGTACCCTACACTTTCGAAAAAGCTTTCCGATAAGCGAGGAAAAGCTCTTCATGAAAAATGACATTAAGTCGTACGACAATGGGACCTGCAGTTGATTGGAATAAACGAAACGCAACGGTTGCTTCTACGAACTTAATTGTAATAGCGAAAAAATAAAACCACAACTATGGATTGCGGTGCGGTGTTTGTGAAATATGTGCTATTCATATTTAATATACTGTTTGTGGTAAGAAAAATGTTTCTCAATTGTACACTATATAATCATTGTGTCAATATTTAATTGAGCAAAAAATCCAGTGCCTTATCTTATCGCCAAAAAGAGAGAGAGAGAAAAAAACACATATAGTATAGGTATATATCGTGTTGAGGTTTGTTGAAGTTCTATCTTATCTACTGAAGGGAAGAAATATCATTGCATGTCATTGTACCGAGCCCAATTAGAGTTAATAAGCCAAATCGGTGGTTGCAAAACAATTGCACTCGACCTGAATGAGTGATAGCCGCAGAATGAGTAATACTTACATACATATGTGTTGTAAAGAATAGTCTTTCGATTGAAAATCATGAAATTATTTAAATTCCATGACTATTGAGTTGATGATTCATTTTTCTCTGTTTTTTTTTCACAGATATGCGGCATTTTGCTTATCACATTCGGCTCTATCATGGTCTCCACCATCAAGGATTTCTCCAGCATGGATGAGACCTTTGCGGCAAATAGTGTGGCCATTATAATACTGACTTTGGGTTGTTTGATCTTTTTGATTTCGTTCATGGGCTGCTGTGGAGCCATACGGGAAAATGCCTGCTGCCTGACCACGGTGCGTCAAGGGTTGTTAAAATATTTTCCAAGGAGATAACCCTTTTTGCTTTCTTAGTACTCCATTGCGATGCTGGTTCTGCTGATAAGTCAATTGGTTTTAATTGTGTACGTTTGGGTGGAGCATGTACAAATTCGCCAGAGTTTGGAGAAAATTGTGGAAACCATTTGGGACCAACGTGCCACTTCGGATGGCATACTTCTGAATACCATGCAGAAGACTGTAAGTGATGGAAAACATTTTGAGACTTTATTTAATTTTTTATTTTATTTTATTTCAGTTCAAATGCTGCGGCTTGCATAGATTCTCGGATTATGGTGTATCGTATCCCGCCTCCTGCTGCGATTCACCTTCGAACGGTAGCTGTAGTCTTATGTCGGTAATGACGCGACCTGGTTGCCTCTCAGCGGTGGATTCCGTTTGGGATACCAATGCCAATATCATTAAATATGCCGGTCTAGGTGTGGCGGCCATTGAGGTTAGTTTCTATAAACAATTTTCAAATGTTCATTTTGATTCTACATGTTTACTTCCCACAGTTGGTGGCCTTTATATTTGCCTGTTGCCTGGCCAATCAAACACGAAACACTCAGAGACGTCAGAACTATTAAATATCGAAATAAGAAAGTTCCAAGTTCTTTTTAAAATGTATCTCTTTTGCAAAGTAACAGTATGAATGAAATATATTAAAGATTTAGTAGGGTGGCTTATGAATATTGCTACCAAAAAAAAAAAAAGAGTTGTAACTTTTATACTGTGTAATTCGTAGAGTAAAAAGGGTATACTCAAATCGTGCAAATTTATGTGACAGGCAGAAGGAAGCATCGTCGACCATATAAAACAATATATATTCTTGATCAGCATCAACAGCCCTTCAAGAACAATTTTTTGAGAACACAAAAACGCAAATTGAGTTGATATTGTTCCGTTTCTACTTTGGGTGTATAGTTCTTAAATTTTGGTTGTTTTAGGAACGGGGGACATACCTCTTCTTTTGATTGAGTGTGGGGGGAGCAACACCCCTGCTCCTTCCCCTTAAAAAATATAATAAAACAAAAACATCGTTTCAACGACCCACTCGAAGACAGAATAATTTGTTCGGTTGGTGGACTTGAGCCGGATCTCTAAATGTATCAACTTATGGAATGAACAGCTAGACTAATTCAACCGTTGAACAGTTTTGCAGACGGTCAGAGTGTCTGTGTCTCTCTCTAACAGACAATAAGGTTGACTACTGAAGGTTGTAACAATCTGGCAATAAGTCTGTGCCCCCGGGTTTCGTTGGGGTTGTTTAAAGCAAATATTATCCGATTGAGAACAACTTTACTCATTTCAAGACCAGTTTGGAACATTTGTTCTCAAGAATTTTGAGAACATCTTGTTCTTATTTTAAGTTGAAGGCAACTTATTTTCTGAACAGGTTTTTTCCCTCTGTGTATGAACAGCTAGATCTCAGAGACTAAAAGAGCTAGAGCAACCGCATTTTAAATGTAGACTTCTATTGTCAGCACGCAGATCAAGTTAGTTTCAAATTTTTGCCGCTCCCATATTAAAAAATAAAATAATAACTAAATAAAAACGTGTTGCCTACTTTAAGACTTTCTATAGTTTCGAGAATATACAGTGAAGTTTGAAGAAAAAATTCAATATTTTTTGTAAAGTCTTACTCTGAGTGATTCGCCTTCTCGTGGATGAAATCTAAAAAAAAATTCTCTTAAATAGATAATATGTCTGTACAATGACCTAGATAAAAAAAAAAATCAAAATACTAACAGTATGTTTAAAAAAAAAAAAAAAAAAAAAATAAATTATAAAAAATTCGATTAAAAAAAAAATGATAGTTAACGAGTAATGTAGGATGCTCTTAGTGACGGTCATTTGTTTTTGAGTAACTCACCTTGAAAATGCTTTTGAAAAAGGCTAGCTAATATGACTTCTAGCTCGAGGGCTTTTAAATATTTTATCTCTCAAATAAGTGGCTTAAGCTGAGTAAAGGGTATTTCAGGGTCCTGGGGCAGGGTCGACTTTAACTTACACTCTCGTTTTTATTATTCTTCCAATTTAATTGTAATTAAAGTTTGGTATGCATTTTCTGTGCAAGGAGAGATCCCTTGTTTAATTTTAGTGGAAATGAGAAAAAAGATGGAAAAAATCTTACTAAATTCGTTAAATGTTGGACCTCTTATTTGCTTATGTTCGACGTCATAATATAGATGATCACGAAATGTACCTTACAAGAACATTTCTTTTCCTTTTTCCAGTACGATTTGGACTATAGCATCAGAATAGCCTTTGATCCTCCCATTGGATTGTCCCACAGTTAGATCGGAAGCTAGAACGGAATTCTACAGAATTAGTCCTAGAATTACAACCAGTAGCTAATGTGCTCAAATAAGCATCAATAGTCCGTCTCTAATTTCCTTTTAAAATTTTGTTCAATTAAAAAAAAAAACTCCCTGCCCCTAAATATATTTTTTCAAAACTAAAAATATGTCGCCATTTGTTAAACATGTCGCCAGCTATTTAGTTTAATTTTTGAAAATACAATTCTGGCTCTTTGAAAATTATGATTAGCAATTTCGGTGTTGAAGCAATACATGACATAATGTATCAGTAAATCCGTATGGACTAAAATAAGCATATTTTTGTTTAGAATCAATCCACTTTAAGGCTTTTTTTGTGCTCCAATTTAGGTACGGACTTCCGAAAAACCGAAAGACTCCGTCTCCAAACGGTTCGCAGACCCCATTTTAAGTCTTTTAAGTTTTTTCCTAAGTGTAGATGTTGAAATTATTTGAAAATAGACCATATCAGCGGCGTCACAGAAATCTCTTCCAAACAAATTCCAACCCATAAACAATTTTCGGTGTCGCAGAAATCTCTTTCGGTTGGTTTCAAATCTCTCGTGTTTTGTTGGGAGATTTAGCGAAATTCACCATCTAAACAATTTTTATAAGCAAAATTAGTGGTGAAAATGTAAACATCATTATTTCTCTGCATAGGTTGCATCAAATGAATTGAATATTTTAATTGTTTTATTATTAAAAAGTGCGTTTTATTGAAAACCTACCTAATGCTGCGTAACAATTAAATCCTACCAACTAAAGCGCCCTCTACTTATGGGTACCATCATGGGCTAAAGTTGCCTAGATATATTTTATGATTAGAGCAAAAATGACTTAAATTTGAATTATAATTTAAAAATGCATCATAAAACAAAATCAAAAAATTTCATTAAAACATCAAATTAACTCATAACTAGAAAAAGCTGAATTTGTTTTGCGAGAAAGGGCAAACCCTGTTTAGAGATTTGATAGAGATGGACCATTAGCATAGACACAAACCTTCTTTAACTAGATTTTCAAATAAGAACATGAAATCTCTTGAAGTTCTGGGACACCGACGGATTTTTCCAGCGTTTTGCACTCTACAGTGTTTAAAAACTTCGACACGTTTTAATTTTTTTGACTGCAGTCAATCAAATGAAATACTTTAAAAGCACTGAGTGTAGACTGTCGAAGTAGTCATCAACTGTTTTCATAGACTTACAATAATTCGGAAAGTCGCAGTCAATCAAATGAAAAACTTTCAAGGCGCCGACTGCTGATTTGATTTCCCAAGCTACAATTTTGGTTTTTTTGATTTTGATTTGACGCTGACTTCTGAGATTTTCAAATCAGAAGTCTATACAACAGCAGCGTTTTCGAATTTGCTGCTTTGACTCCACACTATATAAATAGTATTTAAATAACCCAACAACCCAAGGAAAACAGTCCATTACATTAGTTGCACTTTCTTTTTTAGCCCACAAATATGGAGTGGGCGGCGGTACACATAAAGCGCTTTAGAGAAACCTGAAAGCAGCAGTTGGATTTTGTGTGTCTGTACTCGAGACTCAGAACTTTATACTCGATACTTAGACCTCGAACCTCAGTACGGGTACTATTGTACTCGATACTCAGTGGTCGATACTTAATACTCAGTACTTGGTACTCACAATCCACCTGCTGCCTCCGAAAATTGCAAATGCGGCTGACTTTCCAAAAATAAAAGCGTACCCTTCTATTAAAAGAGTTTCGCTCTTAACAACATTTTCTTAAGTTTTTAGCCTCAACAATTTTTGCTGAAATTAGGAAGTTTTGGATTTCAAATTCTGGTAAGACTGAAAATGTTAGCGACGAAACAAGCATTTATTTTGAGGACCTTGAATTTTTTTCTCTTGTTCATTCTAAAAGTGACTAACTTTTCAATTCGTTGTCTCATTTGCGGGCCTGGACAGGGCCTCGAAGGTAATATCATATTGCAGCAAAAATATAAACACATTTGTGGTGGCCATTAGTAGCTGTCATGGAAACAGAATTGGAAAACTTTATATAAATTATTAATGGTTGTCACCATTCACTCACCGCCGTAATGAATTTCAAATCTAGCTCGATGACGCCACAAACCACATGCTCTCGCAGCGGACTCTGCAATTGCAGCACAAAATGTTGCAGAGTTTCCCTTAAATTTAAATCCTCGCCCACAACTCGAACACGACTCACTAGGTCCAAACACTTGGCTTGCTGAAAACAAAAGAAAAGTATTTCACCTTTCAGCTCCTGCTTTCGACTTACCTCCTGCTGCACTTGGTGATTAAAGTACAGAACACTAAACATTTTGCCCATATGCATGACCAGCCATAATATCATATATAACCACCAGGACAAATTAAAATTGTCTGGCTTATCAATATTTTTGTAGGCAAAGAATAGTTGTACATTGAAATTGATAAAGGATCCCACATAGACCAGCAATATGGAGACTTCGTAGGCTTGATTCACACACTTGGTAAAGCGTATCAAATGGATATGCTGCAAACGGAGATGCTGCAATTTCGCTTGCCTGGGATGCGACAGTTGTAACAGTTCCTTACGCAAACATTGGTTTACTTGCTGAAAACGCCAGGCTACGCCCTGAAGTAAAGCATAATACTGGATAAAGGAAATGCCGCTGATGACATTGGGTAGGACATAGGCACTGACACTAAGCAAGCATTTGAAGAACATATATTTTTGATACCAAAAATCGATTAACAAGGCGGAGCAGCCAAAAATGGCCACCAAAAGTAGTTGATGCCTTACAAATAGCTGAGATTGAATGGAATCAAAGAGGTAGCCACTTGCCGTATCAAACTGCACTATACGCGCAAGTACAGGGTGGATTTTGTGACGCCACTGCAGAACCAGCAGCATTATAAAACTCAAATGAATCACATACATCAGCGATTCCGTGCCATAGAGAAAACATTCCAGATCAGACAAGCCAAGAGTTATATACACAAATTCCCAATAGGCGGCTAGAATAAGCCAGATATAAGTGAGCAGCATCCAGCTGAAATGAAGATGAGAGTAGAGTTTGGTAGCAGATTGGTAAGCGGGCAAAACGGATAAGGGAGCTGCACTGGCCAAAACGGAGATAACAAGCAGCTTATGTAAGGCCTGGTAAAGCAGATGAGAGTTGTCCACTTGATTTGGTTCTTGAAGATAACTGAAAAACATAGAAAACAGTTGCTTAGGAATTGTGGAATAAACGACTGCCCTTAAAAGTGGGCAACAAATTTTTTTTACAGGTTTTGTACCCAAAATAAAAAACAAAAGAAATGAAAGTAGCTTCTTAGATGTTTGGGAGTGAGTGACCGATGGCGCAATGCAATAAGATGCTGTTCCATTCGTGTGAACCTTTTGCACTGGTTCTCAGTACGATTCTGTTTGTGCTCATCTGTGTGGTAGATAAGGATAAAGTTGGATATTGGCATGTCGGAATGTTGTAGATATTTACAAGCTAAATTCAAGTGTTCGGAATTTCAAATTCTCGTTCTTCCGGAGAATACATTTTAGAAAAAAAATCTGATTCACTTTACGAACTGACTCAACTTACCCCATAGGAAAGTTAAAATTGTGGCGCTGAGTTTGATTTTTTTTTATGACAAATAGTAAACTGATTAACGTTTGGTGACGCTTTTCTAGACTTCCTCATGATTAGTAATGACTTCGATGATAAGTAGCCACTCTTCGTATGTCAATAATGTTTCGTTTCACTTGTTCAGCGATTAATCATTAATAAATCTAACTAAATTATTCTACTGACACCCTTAAACCCAATTAACCAATTAGTATGCTTAAGCATATTAAGTGTCTACAGACGCGCGGCTAACCATTTTTAGACCTTAGTAGTTTTCAGTTGTTATCACTTCGTGAACATTGAGAAGCTGTTTTATGTTATTGAATAACCCGGAAATAAATAAGTGATTAAACGAGGGGTGCCCGCGTATAAACAAATACAAATGCACAAAATATATTACAAGCAAAAACAACCACATTAAATAGAAAGAAATAGCCGATTTTTGTTTGTGTGTAAGTGTGCTGTATGAGGCGCAGGTAGAATTCGCACGGAGAGAATGGGAACGAACGCCAGATGCTTTGCGTATGCGAGCTGTACGCGGCGCCAACAACAAAACCTTAGCTCGGACAGAAAGAGAGGAGAGCACGCAAATGAATTTGTAGTGGCTTCATATAGGCTTATGTCGTGAGTGGCCCTTACACGCGACAGCTATTCCTTTGCGTCAAGCAACAATGAATGTGTGGCTTGCGGTATACTACGGTACACTAAAATTTATATATGAAAATATAAGAATGTTATTTTTTTTATAATTTAATTTTTTCAGAAAATTAGTTGGTTTTGAATCAAGAGCAGGAATCTCATTAGAGCCACCACCAGTTGGGCTGTGAAAAACAACGAATTACATTATATTGTATTTAAAAATGTTTACTTAGGCCCACCGCACACGGCTCGTAACGTCATAATAGCGATTTTACATACACAAGGCCAACAGTTTTATGTCGCTTTGATGTCACTCAAGTGTGTCTGAAGCATAGTTTGTAAATAACTCTGAACCCAATTCAGTTTGATCTGCTCATGTCAGGAAATTCCCTCAACCGACTGTTTGCTGGATTTCGCTCACTGTTCAGTGGCTGCGGTTGAACATACAGCCTCTGATCGGTCTGGGAGCCACCCCATACCGAGCCCAATTTAGTCAATCTGTCATAAAACGTAAAAATGTTGGTTGAAAAGGTTGCAGACTCAAGAGAGCGTCAGAGTTTAGCATAAACAGAGAGCCACTCAGTGTGGGAAAGCGAGAGAGTGCATATAGTTTGTCGAATACATTCATATTGTTAGCCTGTAAGCGTACACACCTACATACAAAGAAGACCTTTTGAATGCGTGAATATTGTCCAGAGGCGGCCACCTACAACTGATATGAGCGAACGCGGCAGGTTTTTAACAAATGCGAGCGAACATAGGTTGTGTGTATGGAGTGAGCATCTCTTGTTCACCAACACCCCAGCGGCGCAGAGCTCAACGTGTTCTGTAGAAAATATGCATTACGACTGTCGAAAATGTAAGGCTAGAGGGATTGTAATCGAAAACAAATAGACTGCGAACATTCTGCATTACAATTTTAAAAATAATGTACGCATTCGTAATGGGAATCCGATGACAGTTCGGCTCTGGCATACATCCTTTATTACATAGTAATGCAGGTTGTTGGCAGACCCGTTTAGAAAGCGGCCATGGTCTAAAGGAAAAAGTAATGCAGATTGTATGGGAGTATTTCCTTCATACTGATGGCAAAGTAACGCTGGAGAAACCCAATTCTTGCTAATGGCGATTTGCGCCGCTGGGAACCAAGCGTAGGCCATTTGTACGTAAATTCGCTACGATACGATGCGAGAAGTGTGCGGACGGCCTTACTCTGCCGGATTCGAACTTGGGGTTCTTGGGCTGAACACAATTGGAATACAGTCGTCTCTCTACCGGTTACGCTATTGCACGCGCCGGTGACAAAGCGTCTAAGATACTACTTGTGTAGAATTGAGTCTACCGTATGCCTTAAAACATCAGACCACTTGTTAATCTCAAGTTCATAATTATGGTGCAAAGTAAATGTTGGTAGTTAAATATGTTCACTGAGAAAACAAAATTGGCTACACGGCGCGTGTTGAAACGTCAAACCTGTTAAATTGCACACGCTGCGTGTAGAATTCAGAAAGCCACACGCGACGTGCAGAAAAGCTACACGCGAAGTGTAGAAATTAAAAATCTAAATGCACATGTAGAAAAGTATAATGCTGCGACATTAGAAAATCAGCTCATTTCCCCAAATAATTCTACATTTTTCATGCAGCAATCTAAATACCACACGGACGTTTAGGTTTTCTACATTAACGTTGGGATATTGAAATCCTACACGCGCGTGTGTAAATTCTACACGAAAAATTTAGCTCCACATCAGTACTGAATTCTTATATTTTTCGTTTAGCAAGCTGGTTGTCACACGTGACGTGTGGGATTTCTAAATGTACGTTAAGATTTACAAAATCCAAAATCTACATGAATCGTACGCAAATTTCTGTTGCCTGTATATCAATAGCGATTGCGTTAAATTAGAACTTGAGAACTACAAGCAAGCAAATATTGGATTGTGCCCTTAGCAGATTCAATTCAAGTAATGCCTTAGACGCCTTGCCTTACACGCGTTACGTGGCGGAGACGTCTAAAACATCATTCCAATCGTGTTGCAGTCCAAGGGGCCGGGATTTCAAATCTACCAGAGTAAGTAAAAAAAATATATAAATTTGTAAAAAAAAAAAAAATTAAAAAGCTACACGAAAATGTAGGATTTCTACACGTTTCGACCGGGATATTCAACCCTCTACTCTTGTGTAGCTTTTCTGCACGCGAGTGTGGCTTTCTGAATTCTACACGCCACGTGTAGGTTTTTAGCACGCCGCGTTTAGCTTTCTCATTTCAACATGCGGCGTGCAGAAAAGCTGCACAAAAGTAATGGGTTGAAAATCCCAGTCGAAACGTGTAGAAATCCAACATTTTCGTGTCGCTTTTTAATTTTTTTCTTTATTATTGACTTTAATATAAAAATGGCATAATAAAAACAAATATGATTGTTGTAGTTCTTACTATTTTATTTTCCCCTGAGTGTGTAGATCCAATAGTAAAAAAAATATCACCAAGTTGGCAAAAATTTTTATGAGAGCTTAGATTATTAAAATGAATAGAGAGAGATATTTCACAAATGAGCAGAAGTTGGCAAACGAAAGATGTAGATTAATCGGTGTCAAATATTGCGAAATTTGTAAATATTTTATAAGACCTAAGATTATTATGAAAATTTGATAGACTGAGGTTAGGACAAACGCTCCAAAAAATTGCGATATATCAAAAATTCTCATTTGAGTTTAGATCAGCGGCGGGCACGCGTTCCCAAAAATAAGGAAAGATGCGAAATTGTATAATTACACTGTGACACATTGTTTGGCTTGGCTTACAAAACATTCCCTTGTAGCAAATCAAAAAAAATACGTCTTCGTACTTAAAATTACAAGAGATGTCCAAAAAACCAAGTTTTCACAATTTTTTCCAGTTTTTTCAACTTTTTCCTGAAACCCGTTACAAATTTGGTCAAGTAATATAGGCAAAAGTTTTTGCTTAGATCAAAATAAACAAACCGTTAGTACGAACAAACTTCATTTAAGTACTCTTCCACTTAGTTAAAAGCCCAAAAGCATGAAAAACTGTCATACAAATTAAAAGAAAAAGGAAAATTATCGGTAATCGAATGAAGTTAGTATGCTCCAACCGATTGTTTATTTAAGTCTAAGCTACATTTTCGTCCTTCATCGTTATAGTTTTCAAGAAAAACTTGAACAACAGTACAAAATTAAGGGAAACAGGATGATTATAGCACATTTATTCAATTTTGAGTTTAAAGATGTGACTATTTTAAATATTTTATAATTATTAATGCGCATATAATGCGCAATATATTGTTGGTGATTTACATCTAGGGTCTAAATAGGACTAATTTTGTCATTATTAATAAATTTGTTTACCTTAAACAGGTCACTCCTGCAATAACTATAAACAACAACACATTTAAAGGCCAAATAACTAACAATTATCTCTACCATTAGCAACCAAAAGGTATCATGGAGAACATCAATAATAATAATAGAAGTAAACAAAAATAATTCTTGGTTTGTATACTAAATTAAATGTCAATAAAATTTGCAAATAAACTCAAATGTAGTTAACTTGATTATGAGGGTGATATTTTACACAAAAGGCATGCAAAAATCAGGGGTTTGTAAGCATACGGCTAAGGTCTTCCTCCCTACGATATACAAAGTCAGTACAACTGAAGTACTGAGATCGTAAGGAGAGGGCCAAACGGTTAAAGGTTACAACAATAACCCCTGGGTTTCAGATTTCCTAATGCCTTCGGACGTGACAAGTTGGCATGCAATATTGACTTCTGTCATGCATCCAAGTCCAAGGTATACTAAACAAGGAAGGCCTACTCACTCTCTCGCTCTCTTGACAACTTGTTAAATTTCAGTTAGTAAGAAACTGTTGTAAGCGAAGCATCTCCGCGGACGAATTTTTTGTGTTTTACTTAGAAGCTTAGTAGGCTTTGTATTGAAATATATTACTCTCTCGCTATCGCTCTCCTTAACACAAATATAAGGAGCTGTGAGCCTACCTTGTTTAGTATACCTTGTTCCAGTCCGACTGGCTTGTTCTTAAAAAAGTATACACAATTTGCTGTTATTTTGATT
>JAEIFU010003842.1:0-23279 GCA_018904235.1 Lordiphosa stackelbergi | reverse complement strand
ATTATTTAAATGAGCTATCTCGTTCATGTGGGCTGCTGCCTTCGAGGACTCCCTGTCTTGTATGCTTCTTCTCCTCCTATTTTAGCGTATGAGGCTTATTTCATTTAACCTCTCTGGCCGCCCTCTTGACTATCCCTAACGCCAGATTGGCCCTCTGTACTTTAAAATTTAAAAAAAAATTTTAAGGCTAATCGGATCTGGGGGCAGTCTATCAAAGAGAGAGGGGTAATGCAGCTTCACCTCTGGAGAGGTATCCAGAGGCTATGCATTTTTGTACGGCGTAGGCTTTTTTTCTCTTCTTGCAATGCCTGAAGTTGCCGCATGCCCCTCCTCTACAGTTTTCACACCTTATGGTTGAGCAAAGAACGTCTTTATCTTCTCTAGACCACATTTATGGCATAAATCTTTCCCCTACTAAAGCTTTGGGCGCGAATTCATTGGCACTATGTGCTGCCTAATAAAAAAAAAAAAACCATGCCAATCCAGGTAAATATTTTAAACTATAAAAATATTTAAAGCAAACTGATTTAATGGATTTTCTGTTGGTTGTTTCACCAACTTGGTCAATATTAAAACTTATAAAAGTGCTCATTGCTCATAAACATTTTCTGTATCCTAATAAAAATATTAAATTATAAATCTTCACGTTCTTTTTCGTTCCGCCTTTTCCTTTTTGCTGTTGTGTCTCCTCCTCTTCTTTCTCCCAAACGCCGGGCGGAGTTAACCGCTTGCTGCTGGCCTTCGGAACAAGGAGCTAACTACAGATGTGCGCCTTCCCACTCTACTGATTCCACACACACTCCACTTGCCAATGAACACCACTTCCAGGTTCCCTAGCAGCTCCAAAAACCAGTAGAAAAAATAAGGAAAAAAGAGAAGAGGAATTGATTCCGTTAATTATTTGCTTGAGTGCTGTTTGTTTACAAAAATCTGCGAGCACACGTCTGTACTGTTCTGCGATGAGAAGCGGTTCATAAACCTAAAGCTAAGGTCCCACAGGCAAATAATTTGCCCAAATTTTCATAAAAATTTCTTAAAATAGCCATGATTACAGATTTTGCACAACTTAAAAACAAAACTATGGTTCCATATAAAAGCAAGTTGACCAAAAATAGCCAAAAAGTTTCCCAAATTGGCCTATTTTGTCAATTTTCCATCAAAATTTGGGCAAATTATTTGCCTGTGGGACCTTAGCTTTATTAACTATTTACTCGAATATGTTATCGAACTTCATTGTATCCTCACTACTGAAGTGTCAACTCTAAGAATGTCTTCTATATAATTTCTGATTAAATAAATATTAATAAAAATACAAAAGTGGTGTCAGAATTGAAATGAAAACATGCCACTAGAAGCAGAGGACATAAGCCAACTGACTACAAGCCTGGCCGATGCGCTACTGCAAGCTCTATCACAGGCAACGACAGCAGCAGCGGAGACCAGTGCGTCTCAACAAAATGGAGCCTCAGCAGCGGCAAAAGTTCCTTCCTTCCGAATGGAAGAATTCAAAGCGACAGATACGTCGTCGGTGGAAAGCTACTTCCATCGGCTTGGGCTGGCTCTGAGCATTAGCAAAATTCCTGAAAATTAGTTCGCAAACTACGCTCGAGTACATAAGGGTGGTCACTAGTACGAGACCCTGAGATGTCCACTACACCCGGCTCTCCCTGAGACGGCTACATATGAAAGCATGAAGTCAACATTGATTCAGCATTTTGCTAATAAAAGAAATAGTACGTCGAGAGTATCAAGAATAACTATAATACGCTTAAAACAAGCAGCAATTCACTGCGAGTACGGTGACTTCTTGGATAGAAGCTAATTGAACAATTGATTTTCGGCATGACGTCACGACCCATGTGTGACGAAAGGCTAAGAACTTCGATATACGTTACTATGAAAAAACATGTTTAACAGGTTCCAAAGTATCAACATTTTTAAGGGTGGTAGCAGGGAGGGGCTAGGTTCAGTTTTTGCTTATAACTTCAGAACCGTTCATCGATCTTTATCATTCTTTTGCAAATTAATTCATTTGCTAATTACTAACTATCTAGGAGGGAGATTCGTGCGGGGGGGCCAAAATTTGACAACTGATCGCGTTAAGAAGCATTGTATACGGTGTTCTACAGCGGCGGCGGCGGCGGCGGGCGGCGGCGGCGGACGGCGGACAGACGACGGTACGACTCGGCTGTTGTGCTGTCGTTTTTTTGATCGGAGATTCCCGCCCGGTACATACATTTTGACTTTAGTATACCCTTTTTACTCTACGAGTAACGGGTATAAAAATCCTACAGCATTTAGCGTTGCATTCGAAATTGCCAGTTCATTGGAGGCAGTACATAATACTTCGATCTCAGTGAAAGCGCCGTCCCTGGAATTCAAAGCAGAACAAACAAATAAGTTGGGTTATGATGCAAAGAAGAAGAAGAAGAAAAACAATGCGATTGGCAGTTCGAGATACAGACGTGATCCACCGGCAACCATGTGCCATAGCTGTGGAGGAAAACATTCGAGAGATCAATGCAGATTTCGTGATGCGTCTTGATGCAGATGCGGAAGGAAAGGGCACATTTTTATACCCGTTACTCGTAGGGTAAAAAGGGTATACTAAAGTCGTGCAAATGTATGTAACAGTCAGAAGGAACCACTTCCGACCATATAAAGTATATATATTCTTGATCAGCATCAACAGCCGAGTCGATTTAGCCTTGTCCGTCTGTCCGTCCGTCCGTCCGTCCGTCCGTCTGTATGAACACCTAGATCTCAGAGATGGTAAGAGATAGAGGTTTGACATGTATGGGACAAATGCTTCTTTTATCTGCACGCAGATCAAGTTTGTTTCAAATTTTGGCCACGCCCCTCCCGCCCCCGCAATTTGGGAAAAAGTTATATCTCCTACAGTTTTAAAGATAGAGGAGTCGTACCTTCTAGAGATAGTTAGTAATTAGAAAAATGAATCGATTTGCTGAAACAATGATAAAGATCGGATGAACGGTTCTCAAGTTATAAACAAAAAAGTGAACCAAGCCGTCCCCGCTACCACCCTAAAAAATGTTGCATACTTTTTGGATGGTCACACTAAGAAACGCGGGAACACTGTTAAACATGTTTTTTCATGAGTAACGGGTATATCGAAGTCGGTTAGAGCCGACTTTAACTTACGCTCTCGTTTGAAGTGTGCAAGTCCAAGACTCTTCAAATTGCTAATTAATCGGCCTTGAGCGATACCGACAATGGGTCATCACAAGGCGACAGTGAGATTAACGTCATTAATAATGGGAGTGCAAGCAAAGGGTTTCTCCAAGTAAATATTAATGACTCCAATGTACAAATGGAAGTAGACACGGGTGCTCCGTGTGGAATTTTAAGCAAAGCCACCATTGCGAAGATCAAGCATGCAGGATCACTGCAGCGAACGGGAAGACAATTCACAAGTTACACGGGACACAATGTACCTTGTCTAGGCAGAGCCCCAGTACGGGCAAAGATGCAGAGAATTAAGCGGAAGCTTAATGTGTACGTCGTCGATGGGCATTTCGACTCGCTATTCGGGCGAGAATGGATCAGACATTTTCAACAGAAATCGACTAGGAAAATTTATTCACATCAAATGAGCAAATCAAGGCTATAAAGGTGTCCACACCAGGACTAATTCCCAGTGAGCAGCGACGTTTGCAAAATATTCTTTCAGAGTATCAACAGATCTTCAGTGATACACCGGGTAAACTGGCTGGAGCTCCGGCCTCACTACACCTCAAACCAGGAGCAACACCAATATTTTTCTAAGCTAGAGAAATTCCACTTGCCCTCAGAGACGCTTATGCAGCTGAAATAAATGCCAAAATTCATTCAGGGCTGTTTCAGAAAGTCGAATTTTCGGAGTGGGCTTCACCTACACATATGGTTACAAAGAAAAATGCGAAAATTCGAATTACGGGTAACTACAAGCCAACATTAAATCCAAGAATGATAATTGATGAACATCCGATACCGAAGGTCGAATTCCCACTAAACAAAATGAGTAACGCCAAGTTGTTTTGCCATTTGGGTATTACAGATGCATACTCCAATCTGACTATTGACAACGATTTTGCTCACGCACTGACCCTTAACACTCCTACCCATGGCTTGATACGACCGACACGTGCAGTATAAGGTGCTGCAAATATACCAGCTATTTGGCAAAGACATTTGGAAACCGTGTTAAAAGACCTTCCCAACGTTTGCAGTTTTTTCGATGATATCCTGATCTACGCAGAAGACTTTGATAAGCTTATCATCGCACTACGAAATACGCAAAAAAATTGAAAAATCATGGACTACGTCTAAATCGGGCCAAATGTGTATTCGCAGCTCCAGCGGTAGAATTTTTGGGTCACAAAATTTATTGCAGCGGTATTCAGAAATCCGATACACACGTTAAAGCAGTTCTACTGGCACCCAAGCCAGGTGAGGCATGTTATTACACTGCTCGACAAAATGAGAGTCGATTTTCCCCCATTGGACCAAACCAACTTTTTCTAAAGTAAATTGGCCCGCTGATCACGAAAATCGAAATATAAAAAATTCTATCGAGATATTATCGATAAACGCTTTTTAAGATTTTTCCAAAAGTTGCCTTAAACTTAAACTCTCATAACTTTTTTGTTTTTCAAACGATTTACATTTTGTTCTCGGACAAAAATGAGCTGGGGTGTGTGCTGTTGATGCTATGGGTTCAAATAAAGAAAAAAAATATTTTTCCTTGCTAAATTTCAAAATTGATCGAAATTTCTTTTAAACTCTCGGATGAGGGGCTTATTAAAGCCCCTGTTGCGTTGGTACCTGTGCTTAATTGACATCATTTCCTGGTGAATCCTCTCTCGTTGCTCATCGCTTTCGACACCCAAACTTTCACAAAAGGCGTCAAGGGTCGGGTTCAGAAAGTGAAATTTCAGAGACATTGTTAAAAATGTTAATAATTATTTTAATTTGAAAGTTTTATATGAAAATTTTAATTAATCTGTAGGAATGGCAATTAAGGATCATTGATAATTGCTCGGCTAGTGTTACCGGAAAACTAGCCAGAAATACTGAAGATTTCGTATCAATTTTTCGAACATATTCTAGATCTCTTGTTTTGCGTGTGTCGGCTGCGACGCTGGCAGAAATCTGACTTCCTATCACATGTGATAGGCAAATGACATTTTGGGCACCACTGCTTTAGACTCAAATAAAAAATTGTTTTTTTCTCCTAAATCTCACTTTTGCAAAATTCTACGGCAATTTAAGCGTAAGTGTATTTTTGAAGTAATTAAAATACATTATTTTAAGTGACTCCGTTATGTTAACTCGTTCGGTAGTTCAAACATCCAACCCGTAAAAATTGCAAAATAATTTAACGCTCTTTTTTGCATTTAAATTTGGGCATTTTTTGGACGTAAATTCGGTGTTACTTTGTTTTAAAAGTCCCCATCTAATATTTTTTGCCGGTATTTAGTTGCCTGACTTATAAAATTATATAGGATCAACCAATTTGATCCATTTAGTAGCTGGTGAACTTCGTGCGGATGTAGTCGTGCTTTACCAAAATGTAAAATTCTGTATTCTCTCAAAATTGGGCAGTTTCCAATAAAATGGATAGTGTTTTCCTGCTCGTTCCAATTGCAAAGGACACAAGCTGTGTTAGTGCTTACTATGTTTGGGACAAAGTTGAGTTTGAGCATTTCTCCTCTGGCCATAAAAATTGTGCGAATTTGCTCCACTGAAAACACGTCGTTGAAATAATTCCGTTCTCCTAGGTCGTAGTTCAAATCTCTGTAAATGAGCCTTTGAGACCTGCTTTCTGATTCGATCATAAAGGATGATCTATATGAAGCTTCCATCTTTTTCAGAATTTCTGTGGCCCATGATCCCCACTCTGAGCTTTCTTCTAGGTTGAGATTTTCGCAATGTTTCGCTTGAAGAAGTTCCCATTCCCGAAAGAACTGACGACGTCCAGTTAACAGAAACCGAGCCAATATTTTTGGCAGTCTATTTTCGGGCATGCGAAAAACCTTCTGCATGTAGGAAAAGTGCATGTCCGCGGTAAATATGTGGAGAGGTGACAATCTCGTTTCCAAATACAGCATTCTGTTTGGTGTGTTTCTGGGCAGTCGGAATAGCTTTTTCAGAAAGTATCTAAGCAGGTTCTCAACCTCATCGTACTGCATAATCCCCCAGACTTGTGCGCCGTAGCACATAATGGACCTCACAGCTGCTTCAAAGAGTTTGTATTTGGTGCTCGTTGGTACATCTTTTCTGCTTAGGAGAGATTTCCAGGTGCAATTTACCGCCACTTTCGCGTCCTTTAACTTTTCCTGCAAATGGTATTTAAATTGCGCATTATGGTAGATCCACAAACCACAATGTCATCGGCATATAATAAGGACTTTATCTCCTACCCATTTATGTGAATGCCTTCTGGTAGGTAGTCCAACACATCATTAAGGTATATATACCTTCTCGATATATCGAGAAAAAAATTGGGTTTAGCAAGCATCCTTGCTTAACACCCGACTCCGGGAAACCATTAATAAAACAAAAAAAATTAAACAAATTCAAAAAATTTAAAAAAAAAAAATTTTTACAAAAAAAAAAACAAAAATAACAAAAAAATAATAAAATTTTCAAACTATACAAAAAATCAACCTAAAATAATATATATTAAATAATATAACAATCAATTTCAACAATTCAATCATAAAAAAATTAATTAATACTAAAAAAATTAAATACAACTCCACCCAATTTAACCATTTTAATTTTCAAAATAAAAAAAAATTTCAATATAAAAATTACCCCTCCCAACACCCACCCAACTAAACAAAAATTGGGCGGGTTTCCCATAAATTTAAACATAAATTAAATTCATATAAAAAAATAAATATTATTTATATATTTACTTTCGATTCTATTTACACCCATATTCATCAAAAACTTCAAATTTTTAACCATTTACCTTTTTACCTGTATCTCTTTTATTTATTAGTGGTGTGGGAACCAATAAAACTTCCATCCGCTTCATTCTCTCATACATCTTTCAAAATTCAATAAATTTTTATTTATTCTTTTTAAACCAAACAGTTAAAAATTTTTTATTTTTCATTTTTAATAAAAATTAAATAATACATCCCACCGTTAATTTACTTTTTTACACAAAATTTTTTTTTTTATTCAATTAATTTCAATTTTATATTTACCAACACATAATATATTAATTTAAACAAAAGTATTAACAGGGAGAAGAAATCGCTTCACCCTATAAACTATAAATATATTTTATCAATCAACAGCAGCCGATATACATTCCGTCTTCCGTTCGTCCGTCCTTGTCCAGGCGAAACAAACAGATCTCAAGATTAAAATAGATTTAACCAACAACTTTTAACTTCAGGTACCTTTCTCTTAAATTTTTGCCACGCCTCCGCCCCCAATTGAAAGGCCTTTCTTCTACAGTTTTAATATTTTTCCTTCTAAATATTATATTATAATATTATAATTTCCGAAAAAGATAAAGATGGATATGAGTTCTCGGACAAAAAAATAAGTACCCAGCCCCCTCCCCCACCACCCACCCACCCTTTAAAACCAACACCAAACAATTTAAAAAAAAAAGAGGAGAGAGATTCATACAGATATTTATGGTTAACTTTCCTCACTTTTTTTTATAAATAAAAATAAAAATTTTAACTGTCTCTTATAAAAGAATACCCATATCCAAAATTCTCAACTTATAAATTACCCTTTATATAATTATAAGTACAAAAAGCATACAACTTACGTCCGCTATAATATACTTATAACCGAGTTAATACCATATTTTTATAGCCTCAACCTCGTTTGAATCTTTACTGTCGTTTCATCCACCCATGGTTACCTCGAAGCAATGGCGGAGAAAAAACCTTCGCAATCCATTAAATATATACCCCTAGTTCAAACCATTTGGTCCCCTTTTATATATTGAATATATTTTTAAACCCCTCCGGTACATCCTCTCTTTAATTTTAACCCTTTGCTTTATTCAAACAGTGTGAAATTTAAAATTCTGGAAGGATTCTGTCGAGCCCAGGTTCTTTTCTCTCTTTTAGATTCTGTACTATGATTGCAAGTTCTTGGGTGGTGACAACCCCATCCAGTAGTTCATTTTCGATATAGGGCGAAGCGTATAACGGAGGGTATCCATCGTCGCGGGGTTTCAACAGGTCTCTGAAGTACAATCCCCAGTTGCTGCTGGTCGACTGCTATAGCCTTAATAAAGGATTTTCCATTTAGACTCCTTATGGCTTCCCAGTAAGACTTACTGTCTCTTATACGCTCTAGTGACTTAGCCAGGTTTGAGAAGTAGTAATCTTTTGCACTGCTACATATTGCCTTATAAGATGTGTTCGCTTGTTGGTATTTTCGCATAGCTTCTGGGGAAATACTCCATCCTTGCCTTTTCTAACGTTCTGAAGGAGATCTGTCGCGCTGCTTCACATTGACTGGTGTACCATATTTGTTTGTATTGGGTGCTATTTCCTGTTCTTGGTGTGATTGCCGAGTTTGTGATGCATTTTGTGAGGAATTCTAATATTTCATTTGGGGTGCTCCATGGCACACATGGTGCATTTCCGTCTTGAAGATTGTGGTCTAGATTGCTTTTATAGCGCGAAATGTGTTTATTTGACCATCTCAGCTTGGGCAGGAGTTTTAGTTGCTGGGTGCAGGCAGACTGATTTATGGATAGGTTATGTTCTATCTCCAATGGAAGATGGTCCGAGTATATCATCTCATGCACTTTGACATCTTGTATAAGTTCCAGCCAATTCCCTTTTGCAAGACAGAAGTTTATTGTGGGTCGGGATTCTCCCCGAAGAAATGTATATTCTCCCGGTGCATCGCTGTTTGACCATTGACCACAGTAAATCCAAACATTTCTATTAGTTCGCACAGACGACGACCATTCCAATCTACGCAGGGTTCGGAATTGCTCGCTCACGAGTCGCCCGCACTGACTCTTTTCGACTCCTGCTCTGTGCAGCGAGCGAAATTCTGAGAGCAGCGTGCAGCAGAGTGCAAGTGCTGCACGCTGCTCGTGTGCAGACACCAAGTGCACACAAGTGCAGCACGCTGCTCGTGTGCAGCATTGACTGCACGGTGCAGGCAACAAGTGCACGTGTGCGGGCACCCGCTGCTCCTTAGCAGATCCCCGTGGCCTCGCTGCTCGCTGCGTAAAGGCGTTGTTGTTGTTTATGTTTGCATATGCAAAAAATTTGAGAATTTATGACTTTAAAACGTTTGCGTCTGCCTACTTGGCTTATTGCGGGCACAGACTGTATTTTGGTTTATCCAAGGGTGAATTGGATTAAAATAGGTAAATCGATTTTTATTGCAAATATCCCATTTAAGGCTGCTTGCTGAAACCTGGCACTTAACACAGGTATAATTTTGATATGTTACGTAAGCTGTAAGGGGGTGAAAAGTGGGTCAAAAGGGACTGTATTTTTTATTACGGTACTGGTCATTCCGCGGATTTTTAAACATCTGTGAATGATTAAAAAAAAACGGAAGATTGGCACCTTATACGCAGAAATGTTTTTATTCTATATTTACATTTGGATTGTTTAATAATGTCATATTTAACTTAGCAATTAGCGAATCTTGAATGGTTTTCTTAGACAAATTACATCTCTGATTTGTAATAATAGTTGACAATGCACTAAACGCCCGTTCGACGGACACTTGTGTAGCTGGAACAGCCAGCGCAACCTGTGCAAGCTTCATAAGGCATTCATCATGAACACTTGATTGCGTTTTCCAGTAGTCTAACACATTACAGTGTAGCGGAAGTTGGGGTACTTCAGCTATTTCCAGTAATTTTTGCCTCAAAGACCTTTGATGTTTTGGTTTAATCGATGTGACTATTGAATTCATCCGTTTGTGCAATTTTTCGAAGATGAGTTTACTAGCATCCACAGGTTCATTGCACATCCCATGGGAAATTACAGGAGCATCGACATCGTAGATTCCAGCTTTCTCATCGCTTCATTGGTTTTTAGCAAATGCTCCTTAAAAAAATACAAAAAGAGTTAACATTCGATAGCATAGATTGAAGGCCATGTAGTAACTTACAACAGCAGAAGTTTTTTGATCCTCTCTCAATATTCCTGAACCAGTGTAATTAAACCCTGGATCAAAATACAAGGCCAGCAGTTTTTGCTTTCTGGCTTGCATCGTGGAATAAAGCATTTCGGCATATGAATTTTCCTCTGCTAATTCCTCTAATTCAATTTCGCAGCATAACCAGTCTCTATAGAAGTCTCCAATTACATAATCCTGGGTTTGTAGTGCAATGGTACATTTAGCTAATGGTCCAAATGCAGCTATAAATTTTTCACAAAATTCCCACGACATGTTAGAGTCAGAAAGGCAATCCTCCGAAGCAAGGCTGCAAACCTCTAAAATTTTGCAGAAGGTTCGGTCCGGGGGTTCGAACCCGTTGTAAAGTCTAAGGTTCGGTTCGCGGACCGGTTCCTTAAACCCCTGAACCCAAGGTTCTGGTTCGAACCTTGGTTCGCTTGAACATAAAAAGATGGTTTCCATTTATTAATACTTTTTGTTTAAAATAATATTTTTTATTCTAATAAAGCAATTCTAAATATTAAATTCATTAGCTTTCAAATACAACATTTAAGAGCTGCTTAGTTGAAGTTAATGAGCATTATATCTTCAAGGAGCTCTTCATCTATACTAGCTCTTAGATCAGAAAGAACAAACTTAAGTGTTGTAAAGGCTCGTTCAACTGATACCTGAGTTGCTGGAACAGCAAGTATAGTCAAAGCAATATTTCTTAAGTCCTCATTTTTTTGAGCTTTCCAAAATTTTAAGACACTTGTCGATGTATGTTCTCTTGGACAATTTTCGAATGAATCTATAACTTCATTTACAGACTTTATATTTGATATTTGATTATTGCTTTCTATTTGTTTCATAAATTTCTCTTCAATCAGACGTTGAGTCATTTAAAGTTGAATTTTGAAAACTCTCATTAAGAAATTCTTTTTGCGCATGTCTGCAATGTGCTGCTTTGCTATTTTTTTTGGTCTGAAGTTAACAAAGTTTGAAATCTCGGGTCTAAGAACACTGCAGCCAATATTGGTACTGAACTCATAATAGAAGAACGTTTATCGAGACACTTAGATAGCAATAAAGCATGTTTTGCAGAAGATTTTAGAACAATTGCTCGACATGAAAACCAAGCGTAATAAAAATCACTTGGTAGTAATTGCGAATCTTGCAGCTTTAAGGAAGTTTTATAAATTGGCTGCAGTAAATTACATATACTTTGAACTACACTAAGAAAAAAACGACCATTCAAAACCCAGCACAAGTGTGCTCCTATTTGAACGATCTCGTTCGTGAATTATCGTTCACAAGACAAACCCGGCGTTCACGAAAAAGCACCACTAAAAAGCTTTCTTAATAAAACTGGCACAAATCACAACAGAAACGTGGAAATGGCGCATTGAGAAATGTTTTATATTCTAGAATAATTATTAATATTTAAAAACAAAAAAAAAAAACAAAATAAGCAAAAACACCAAAAAAAATATTCGGGTACACGCTGACTCGAGCTCTTGGTTTTTCCACTCAAGTAAAACATTCAAGGCAAAGCCTTTAGCAAAAAGCTTTCAGTCACTTTGGTGAGCTTTGGCTTTGCCTTAATAATGCAGTTCGCCGCAATGTCTCAAGCGAGGTCGGTAGCCGCGATGATAGCGACGCCGACTCTTGCGCTAAGCAGTGCGAGGTTATGAGTTCGATCCCTAGAGAAAGAGAAGACAAAAAGTCAATAAAATAAAAAAAAGAGGAAGTCAGAGAGATAACTAATATAAATATAAAATGTTAAATAAATTTACTTTTGAAACAAAAGAAAATCATTTAAAACTATTTTTTTCAAGCGTTTATTTTGCGAGCACAAAATGTTCTCAAATCATGCCCAAGCCGTTCATAAAGTGAGCCCAAAATGTTCATAATATGACACCCGCTGTTCACGGTTCAAGAAAAAGCGGGATTACTCTACTTTTGTCAACGAATGGGCTTGATTTTGGTAGATTTAGAACGAATTTTTTTCTGAGTGTACGTTCCATTCAGAAGTTTTTAGGTGGAGCTCCTTCAAAGAACTCTTAATGCAAAAATCTTTAATAGTTAGTAAGCGCTCGCACATTTTAAAGGTTGAGTTCCATCGCGTCACACAGTCTAGCACTGGTTTTTTCAATTTTTCTATATGCAATAGATTTAAAATAGTGTGAGTACGGTGTTTCTTACAAAGTGTGCGAACTCTACTAATGTCAAACTGAACGTCCTTAAAAAAATCGGTAACTTCTAAATTTAACGTATGTGCAGCACAACGAACTGTAATTATAGACTCCTCCATGGAATTTATTGAGTTAACTTCGTCATCGTCCAAATCAAGAAATGGTTTTGATTCACATGAGCAGGCTTTATCAACATTGCATTCGTTGTAGTCGCATTCCTTTTCCGCTATGCAGTTGTCATTTAAAAGTTCGCCTGCTCGAACCATATTTGCTCCATTATCCACGGTGATAGTATAAATCTGGCCTAGAGAAATGTCGTAGGATTGGAGAACTTCTTGAATGATAGCACTCAGATTAAGACTCGTATGCTGGACGTGGACCTCTTTCATAGCCAGCGTGTAAGTGCGAATTTCTTCATCTTTGTGAATCTGACAGTTAATGCCAATTATGGCGCGATCCAAACGACTTACGCAGTCAACTTTAATTGATATCAAGCTGAAATAATTTCGCAAAAACAACTTTTTAATTTAATTAATATATTTCTGCAAATACATATATTAATATTTGTGTGAAACCAGCTTTGTACATAGATATGTATGTAATTTCTTGCATAATTTAAATTAAACAATTTAAAGGAAATTTATACATACATACATATATATGCAAAGACATTGTATCTCCAATAAAATTGATACATACACACACAAATATGCACAATCTGCTAACATTTGTTTGTACTCACCGATTTTTTAGAATTCCACTAATTTCATTGCGGATGGTTGAAGCCTTTGATTTTACAAGGCTTCGAATATTTTGGCGATTTATGGAAATTGGCTTTTCAAACGCATTACATATCGGCTCAAGAATTTTCTTGAAGCCATAGTCTTCAAAAAATTTTAGGGGCCGACCATTTTTTGTGACCATTTCTATACACGCGTCCCGTTGCTGGTCTTCACTTAATTTTAGTTTTATGAATGCTTGTTCTATCTGTAAGAATTTATTCATTGTTGGCCGTTGATCAATTTTCTTCTGGCGCATTTTTTTTTTATTTTCAATTTCTTCGGCTATTTTTTTATGATGCCGCTGAATGTGCCGGAGCAGGTTGGTCCCGTGACGTCCCGTCATTCCAAATCCGCATTCATTACACACACTTTTGTCGTCCTCTTTTATATATTTAAAATGTTCAAAAACTGGATTCGAAGCCATGTTGCGCAGGTAAACAATTGAGCTTTAAATGGCGTGTCTGTCGGCTAATCACAAATAAGACGAATTCGAACAACGCACAACAATGATTGAACAAGAAAGTAAGGCAAAGTCAGAGAGCGTTCTCTCTATCTGCTAATATTAGATCTGGTCAACTGTCTGCTCGCTCTCTGCTTCAGCTTGCAAGTCTATAATATGTTGTTTTCACATCTTTTGTCTCTTTTCTTCTTATTATTTCATCATGGCGACGCGTCAGTGCGACTCGTCGCTGCTGCAGTTGTCTGCAAAGCAATGCATAGAAATGTGCCCGTACCGGTCGAGACACTCAAAGAAAAACAGAAAAAATGTGCCCGTTGCCGACTACTAAATGTGCATATATGTATGTACATTGTACATTAGACTGAACATAATCATATGCGAATTTTTATTTTTGAAATGTTCTGTTCCTCAGGGCGCACAAAATTCGTAATAATTTCTAGTTACCGTAATAGAAAACCTAATTTCGAAATTTCAAGGTTTAATTCTGGCGCCGTGGGTTTAAAGTTTCATCATTAAATTTCAATTTCCCCTTTTTCATTTTACTTTATCGTAGAAGTAGCCTTTGAGATGCCAAACAATGTAGTTGAATTTAAAAACTACTTTTATACCCGTTACTCGTAGAGTAAAAAGGGTATACTAAAGTCGTGCAAATGTATGTAACAGGCAGAAGGAATCATTTCCGACCATATAAAGTATATATATTCTTGATCAGCATCAACAGCCGAGTCGATTTAGCCTTGTCCGTCTGTCCGTCCGTCCGTCCGTCCGTCCGTCTGTATGAACACCTAGATCTCAGAGATGGTAAGAGATAGAGGTTTGACATGTATGGAACAAATGCTTCTTTTATCTGCACGCAGATCAAGTTTGTTTCAAATTTTGGCCACGCCCACTCCCGCCCCCGCAATTTGGAAAAAAGTTATATCTCCTACAGTTTTAAAGATAGAGGATTCGTACTTTTTAGAGATAGTTAGTAATTAGCAAAATGAATTTTCCGAAAGAATGATAAAGATCGGATGAACGGTTCTCAAGTTATAAGCAAACGAGAAGGCCAAGCTAACTTCGTCTTTGCCGAAGTTTTTATACCCTTGCAAATGTTTTAATACATCAGAGTTTAAGAACGCCAGCGTTAAAACAAACAATTTTTCTAAATAAAACGCACTTTTCGACCGATAGTTCCTATGACAGCTATAAGATATAGTCATCCGACTTTGACCAAAACTTCCAAATCTTTGTAAAAGCGCATAATATTAATAATTGCTACAAAGACACACGTTAACATTAAAAACAAAACAAAATTTCTCATAAAAACCCACTTTTCGACCGATAGTTCCTATGGCAGCTATAAGATATAGTCATCCGATTTCGACCAAGACTTCAAAATCTACGTAAAAAGCATATAATATTAATAATCGCTGATGTGAGACACGTTAACATTAAAAACAAAAAAGTTTTTCTCATTAAAACCCACTTTTCGACCGAAAAAAGGCGAGTGGTTAGGTTGTGCTGGATTGCATGGAGCAAAGCAATTGATTTATTCGAGGGCTCAGCGCTCCCTTTTATACCATTCTGTTACATGGAGTCTTATGGGGCTAACTTACAATACATTGGTGGATCTTAAGTTCTAAGGATTACCGTTAGTTCGTTATCTAAGTTTAGTTGGTGGATCTTATGCGCTGTTTGATCCGGTTGTAGCTGGTTTTGTCTTTTGAGCTTTCAAGTTGTTCTTAAACATTCTTAAGCCTAAAATTATGCTACTGGATTTAATTAGAATTAAGCTTGCGTATTAATAAGACTAAAACTATGTTACACCTCCTTTTTTTTGAAAAAAAAAATATATATATATTTTTTTTTTTTTTTAATTTATTACACCAAAATGTACTTAATTAATTTTTTTTGTTTGTTTTTTTGTTTTAATTCAGTAACTTTATTCGATTAGCATGTACAATTTGTTGTTTTTCATTTTTACCTTTTACTGTAATATTGTTATTTTCATTTATTTTTACTATTTCGTATGGTCCTAAATTTTTGTTTTCTAGCTTATGTCCTGTTTCGTTTTTTAGTAATACTTTCTGTCCAATTTTTAATTCTGAAACTCTACTGTCTTTGTCATACCTTGTTTTTTGAATTTCTTTGTGCTTTTAAGCATTATGCTAGCTCTATGTTGTGCCAACTGCAACTTGTATTTTATTTCTTTTTCGTAATCTTCAAGATTGTATATTGGGTCAATTTTGTTTGTAGTGAAAGGGAATTTTTGTGGTGTCTTTCCATAAACTAGTTCGAATGGGCAATAGTCGTGAACTGATGAAGGAGTTATGTTATAGCAGTACGTGAAGTACTGCATCCAATCATCCCAATCGTCTTTTTTTATTGAAATATAAGATCGAATGTATTCATTAAATGTTCTGTGGTTTCTTTCTATTGTCCCTAATGTTTGATGGTGGTGAGCTGTCGAATTTAATTTTATGATTTTAAAGTTTTTACATAGTTCTGATAAGATTGAATTCATGTATTCTGTTCCCATGTCTGAAACAAGGGTACGCATGGGTCCAAATAAAAGAATGCATTTATCAAATATTGCTTTAGCTACTGCTTTAGCGCTTTTATTAGGAATCGGTACAGTTATTAGATATTTTGTAAGATCGCATATGAGTGTAACTACATATTCGTTGCCGTGTTCCGTTTTTGGAAGAGGGCCAATTGTATCTACCAAAACAATATCAAACGCTGTGGCTGGAGTGGGAGTCAGAGTCATTGGTGATTTTGTATGCGTTGTAACTTTGGCTAATTGACATTGTTTACAAGATTTGACATATCTAGTTACGTCCTTCGTCATGTTCTTCCAGAAATAATATCTTTTAATTTTTTTTAATGTTCTGGTAATTCCAGTGTGACCCCCCACTATAGGATTTTCGTGAAAAACTTTTAGAATTTTGTCAATTTCGCTTTTGTCATTTATGTTGACAATATGTGGTAAAACGGCTATTTTTAGGTTTTTGAGGCACCTGTTGCCGATTCGCTTGAAGTCTTGTATTGTTACAAGCTCAAATATTTTTTCAGATGGGCTCATCTGCAGTTTGTCAATGTGCTGTGCATTGGCTTCTTTCTCAAGCCGTGGAAAGAACTGATTGAGATCGAGTATTCCATTAATGCATGCTTCATTGAGTGGTATTTTTGCGATAGAGGATTTTCCTCTTTTTAGTTGACACTTGTCAAAGGACAGTTGTAGTTTTGGAAAGCTTTTTACTTCGCTATATTGTATAGCGTCATAAACCATTAGTGGGTTATGCTTTGAAGTTTTATTAATTAAGGTGCCTTTGTTTTCTGTCGTTTTAAATGTTTCTGATCTTGTAGAAACTTTATAAATATTATTGCTTGCTAATTCCTTTATGTCGGCGAAGTCTAACCGCGACAATGCATCTGCTGCAAAATTTTCTTTTCCCCTGATATACTCTATGTTAAAGTCGTACTCCTCTAAGTCTAGTCTCATTCTAATCAGCTTTGATGAAGGGTTTTTTAGTGAAAAAAGATATGTTAGTGGTTTGTGATCAGTCTTTATTAGGAATTTTGTACCGTAAATGTATGGTTTAAAATATTGTACCGCCCAGTGTATTGCAGTTAGCTCTTGCTCAATTGTGGCCTTGTTGCTTTCACCTTTGGTAAATGCTCTAGATGCAAATGCGATGGGTAATTGTTTGTCACCGTATTGCTGACTTAAAACAGCTCCACATGCATATTTACTCGCGTCTGTAGTTATGCAGAATTGTTTGTCATAATCAGGATATTGAAGTATTTGAGGACTTAGTAATTTATTTTTCAAGTGTTGAAACGCTTGTTCACAGTCTTGTGTCCAATTGAATTCAACTTCCTTTTTTGATAGCCGAGTAATGTGTCTTGAAAATTTTGCGAAGTTAGGAATGAACCTACGATAATAGTTACAAAATGCTATAAACTTTTTGGCTTGATCTCCATTTTTGGGCGTGGGGTAGTTTTTAATAATGTCATATTTATTATCGTCTGGTAAAATTCCATTGTTCGTGCACTTATGCCCCAAAAATATAACTTCATGTTTAAAGAACGAACATTTATCAGGATTTAGTTTAAGGTTATATTTCCTACAAGTTTCGAAAACATCTTTTAGGTTGTTTAGCATGTGTTTCTCCGAGCATCCTATTACAATCAAATCATCCATATAGAGGAATGCTTGTGACGGTGAAAGACCTGCAAATGCTAATGTCATCATGCGCTGGAATGAGTTGGGTGCTACTTTTAATCCAAAAGGAAGACGCTTGAATCTGAACGATCCTTGCGGGGTTGAGAAGGAAGTTATATCTCTGGAATTTTCCTCCAATTCTATTTGGTGAAAGCCTGACATCAGATCTAAGCAGGAAAAGTATTTGGCTCTACCTAATTGGTCAAGGACGTCATCCATCCTCGGTAGCGGGAATTTGTCTGCCAATAGCTGCTTATTTATTTTGCGATAATCAACGACTAGTCTCCATCGCCTTTCAGAGCTCCCTGGTAGTGACTTTTTTGGTACCAAAAGAATTGGGCTATTAAATTCTGACATGGAGGGTTCTACGAGACCATTCTTAATTAGGTTTTCTACCTGTTGGTCAATTTCTGCTTTTTGTGTGTGTGGAGTTCTGTAGTTTTTAATGTACACTGGGGTGGTATCTTTTAATGTGAGTTTTTGTTTGTAAAAGTTGTTTGCCGAAATATGTTCACCTTCTAGAGCGAAAACATCGGTATATTCGGAACAGAGTTCAGTTAATGACCTTTTTATAAATGATGGAAAATGTTTAACCAATTTCTTCATTATTAATGGTCCATGCTCATCACGTGTGTTTCGAATATTAATTATATTATAATTGGCTAGGCTTTCGCTCTTAATGGTTGTTTTTGAAATTATTGCATCTTTGTTATTGGTGTTTATTATTCTCACATATGGGCTGTTTTTGCTTAGGATTGTGTTAGCTATGAAAATTCCTGGTTGTATCTCTTGATTTGGTACTAATAACTCATCTTCCTCCTTATTAATTTTTATGGGCCTGATAACTTCTGAGCGAGCTGGGATAGTAAATATTTTTGAGTGCGGTGAAATTTTCATTGGTATGGCAATTTCGATATTTAGGTGAGTGGGTCTGATTAGTAACCAGTTTTCTCGCTCTTGGTAATCTAGTATGCAATTATATTTTTTTAGAAAGTCTAATCCTAATATACCATCGCATGGTATAGGAAAATGATCATTGACTACCTGAAATGAATGGTTAATATTTGTGCTATTTAATATAAGGTTAAGGCTAGTTTCACCTAGTGATTGAACAATGTCTTCTCCAATTCCATTTAAATTTGTGTATTTTGATGAATTTATACTTGAATTTTTGAATAGTTTATTTTTTTTTAGTATTGAAATATCTGCGCCTGTGTCTAATAGAAGTGATATTTTGTTAGTGTTGTCTGAATTTATAGTAATGTAGCTGTTTAGATTTAGACTTAGAGTATATATTGTATTTGTTTTTAGTCTGTACTCAGGGGAGCTTCGTAGTTTTCCGACTGTGTATCTTCATTTGCAACGCGAATGTTGTTGTTGCTACCACTATAATGTCCATTATTGTTCCTATAGTTATCGTTTGTATTGTTAGTGTAGTTGTTTCTTTGTTTATTGTTTTTGTTGTTGAAATAACGTCCTTGAGGATGATTATTATATTTATTGTTGAAACGAGGGCTTATGTTTCGTTGATTTGAAAAGAGTATTGCGTTCTGTTGGCCGCTAAATTCAGTGCAACTGTTGACAAATTTAGAAACGGCTTCATTCATGTTATTGAATTGGCCAGCTTCCATAACTGTCTTAACATTTTCTAAAGAACAGTTTTTTATCATCGCTTTAACGGCTATCTGCGTCGAATATTTATTCGCCACTTGCATTGGTATTCCGTCTTTAATGTAAGCATTTTCTAGGGCTTTGGTAAGTTCAACTAATTCATTAGTATAGTTGTTTGCTGATTTATTATTTTGTCTTATATTCATTATTTTTGCTGATAATACCTCAACTGACTCTCCCTTGACCGTAGCGCTTAATCTTGTTTTAATATCTGCAATGGTCACCTCATTACTGATTAAATTTCTGGCTGTACCTTTTAGTTTGGTTTTAATAAGATTGACTGCTATTGAAGTATGAGAGCCTACTATTGTATTTAATAGATCCAGTGCGTCTAGAAAACTTTGAAGATTTTCAGCTTTCCCGTCAAACTCAGGTACGAGTCGAGAAGCTGTATTGAGAAATTCGATGGTTGATTGAGCCATTGCGTCTTCAGTGTCTCTTTGCGGTTCTGGGATTGAAGTGTACTGAAATATTGCTGGCTCTGAATACGTGTTGGGCAATTTGATTTCAAGTTTATGTAAATCTATAATTTTTATTATTTGTTCCCTAAGTTGTCCGAATACAGTTTTTGCCTGAAGTTCTTGTAATTCGTCAAATTTGTTTGAGTTTTTACTTAACAAATTGTTTATTAAATTGTAATTTTTAATAACAGTCTCACAATGCTTGTACAGTGTGTTTGCTTTTATCGGTCTATTTTGATTAATGCTTTTATAAGCTCTAGCAAATTCCTCCTTATAACTTTTAATTTCCTCAATAATGCTAGTCCAATCCATAAATTTTTTTTTTTTTTTTTTTATACTAATTTATACTAATATTTTGCTTTGGGTGTAATGTTAAACGTGTTGCTTATGGGAAAAGAGTTCTCTTATAATGTTTTTTTGTGTACTTCTGAGTTTGTATAAGTGTCAAGTAAAACTAACGGCTTATTATTTCTTGTTTTTGTTTTGTAACTGCTTGTGTGTTTTTTTTTCATATTGTGCTGATAAGAAGTGTATTTCTCTTAAGGTTCTTTTCTCTCAATCTTTTTGATTTGTTTTTAGTGTTTGTTTTGTGTATGTTTTTTTTAAATTATACATATGTTATACATACTATGTATTTAGAGTCCTATTTAATGTAAACTTATGAAGTAATTTTTATACCCGTTACTCGTAGAGTAAAAAGGGTATACTAAAGTCGTGCAAATGTATGTAACAGGCAGAAGGAATCATTTCCGACCATATAAAGTATATATATTCTTGATCAGCATCAACAGCCGAGTCGATTTAGCCTTGTCCGTCCGTCCGTCCGTCCGTCCGTCCGTCCGTCCGTCCGTCTGTATGAACACCTAGATCTCAGAGATGGTAAGAGATAGAGGTTTGACATGTATGGGACAAATGCTTCTTTTATCTGCACGCAGATCAAGTTTGTTTCAAATTTTGGCCACGCCCCCTCCCGCCCCCGCAATTTGGATAAATGTTATATCTCCTACAGTTTTAAAGATAGAGGATTCTTACATTCTAGAGATAGTTAGTAATTAGCAAAATGAATTGATTTGCAAAAGAAATGATAAAGATCAGATGAACGGTTCTGAAGTTATAAGCAAAAAACTGAACCTAGCCCTCCCTGCTACCACCCTAAAAAATGTTGCATACTTTTTGGATGGTCACTCTCAGGAACGCGGGAACACTGTTAAACATGTTTTTTCATGAGTAACGGGTATATCGAAGTCGGTTAGAGCCGACTTTAACTTACGCTCTCGTTATTTTTATTTTTATGTTTTTTTTTGCATTTTTCTTTTTGTTGTTCTTTTGAATTATTTCTTAATTCTACATATGTTAATTGATATTGTTCTTATTATTGCGAGGCGATCTTGCCGCCGTTCTCGCCTGGGTGCGCTGTTGGGCGCACTCTCTGTTTTTTGTTTTTATTAATGCTGCGCTCCAGTTCGTCAATTTTTTCCCATATTTGGGATGCCTCTGCCCAAGGGGGTGGTGGATTAGAGTTGACCTTTGCCAAAAGCGCTGCCCGCTCTCTCCGGTTCTTGGCCAGCTTGCCGCCTCTGCGCTTGGGAGCCCTTGCGTAGGGAATGTGCAGCAGTTTTTCTTCTTCCGCCTTGCGCTTCTCTGCTGCTGCCCGTGCCGCCGGCTGTCGTTGGCGATACTCTTCGATCGACAGCGGTTTGGGTCCAGCCCTTGGGTTTTTTGCGAGCGCTGCTGCAATTTTTTTGTAGGTGGGCTGACTGTTGCCCCTCGCTCATCTCCGGGTTTGTTGTCCTCCGTTTTTTTTTTTTTTTTCCTATCCTGCCGTTTTTATTTTGGCAGGATATGTACTTTTAGTTTATTTTTTTTTTTGACTGCCGTTTGGGATTGGCAGGATCGCCATGTAATGGAAAAAGGCGAGTGGTCAGGTTGTGCTGGATTGCATGGAGCAAAGCAATTGATTTATTCGAGGGCTCAGCGCTCCCTTTTATACCATTCTGTTACATGGAGTCTTATGGGGCTAACTTACAATACATTGGTGGATCTTAAGTTCTAAGGATTACCGTTAGTTCGTTATCTAAGTTTAGTTGGTGGATCTTATGCGCTGTTTGATCCGGTTGTAGCTGGTTTTGTCTTTTGAGCTTTCAAGTTGTTCTTAAACATTCTTAAGCCTAAAATTATGCTACTGGATTTAATAGAATTAGGGTTTGTTCAAAAAGACTAAAACTATGTTACAATAGTTTATAGGGTCGGAAATGAATATTTCTATGCGTTGCAAACTTTGGGCCAAATTATAATACCCTTTGCAAGGGTATAAAAAGTGAACTCCTCCACGGTACCACCCTAAAAAATGTTGCATACTTTTGGATGCTCAGGATACGGGAACACTGTTAAACATGTTTTTTCATGAGTAACGGGTATATCGAAGTCGGTTAGAGCCGACTTTAACTTACGCTCTCGTTAAAAATATTTTATGCAAAGCCAAATTCAGGAAAGAGGACTCGAATAACATTTGATTGATTGGCGCGGCCACAGCTGGATTCATAAAAGCTACCATATAGAAAAGATGTGTGAGCGGTTTTTTTGCATAATCCAAGAGGATGCAAATACTCATTAAGGGTCAGCCTAAACCTCACCATCCTTAAAGTGATGGTGTATTCAAATCATTTAGGCTACCAGGAAACTCGGAAGAAATGTGGGCGAAGCTATAGAAGACTTAATTACAACATGTGGTTCTAAGGAAAATGTCGTGATAAAGAGTTGTACTGCATCAGAGAAAGGAATTTTATGGACTGTTTATTTGTTGAAAAGCCTCAAAGTTGGGAATGATGTCAGAAGAAAGAGGCGTGAAACTAGTTAAGGACTTCAATGGGCGCTTTGCAAAACTCGACGCTGCACCTTCTTCAATGTATCGAAAGAGATGGACAATCCCATCCTAGCAAAAGAACTACTTTTATGAATAAATTTGAATAACCACATTTAAGTTTTACTTTTTTTATTTATTTTTAATTTTTTGGCCGGCTATTTGTATTAAAAGTTTTTCGCCAGCGAACAAATTTTTATGGAATGACGCCGAATGTCGACTCGTATATGTTAGTTTTTGGTTTGGTGTTTGGCTCATATGCATATCCATGATTTGTAACAAAACTCTTCAAGCATAGCGATTAAATTAGCCAACCCTTTATTTTATTTTTTGGCAATTGGCACATTGCAACAACGAATAAAGCTAGCGGAACATGTAATGTTCAGGTAAAATGCTTACGCCTAAGGACCACTTCATTTCACGTTATGTCATGTCGTCCGATCCTGCAGTTTTTAATTTAGGCACAGCACTGATTCTTGCTGGCATAGCAACCGTTTTAAAGTTCAAGAACAACGTTTGAC
>JAEIFU010003841.1:0-23311 GCA_018904235.1 Lordiphosa stackelbergi | reverse complement strand
TTCAGATTGTGTCATCGGGCGCGAGCTGAGAAGACTCTCTTTGGAAGGGTAAGTCGTTCTTGGATCGTAGCGAACTGGTTTATCCCTTCTGCACATTGCTTTGGCGGTACTTTCATGATTCGAGTGGAATGGATATTGTGCGTTTATGAGAAACTGCTGGGTAAGCAGCTCATTGTGTGGTCTAACTGGGAGGATTTCAGTTTCTTGGTGAAGGTGGTCCGAATGTGACATCATGTGGCATACTGTAGCCACTCAGAGACCTGCATTTTGAACTGTTTGCAGGTTCTTCCATTGTGGGTCGCTGATGGAGGGGGCAGCATAGCTGAGGAGTGATCTGCCAATCGCTTAATGGTTTCCTTCTCTTTGCCCCAGCTGCTCCCAGCGATGAATTTGAGAACCTTGATCCTGCTCCTTGCGTTTCTTGGCACTCCTTCTGCGTGCTTGGTAAAGACGTAAACGTGAACCCCAGTATTTTGAGGTTGTTGATGGTTGGTATGTAAATGTAGAATTGGCTATACAGCTCCTCCAACGGGGCCAAACCAAGCTTCTCTTAATCTCTTGGCGTGTGTGCTTTAGATTTTTCGCACAAGAGAAAGGCACCTACAGTTTAACGCCGAGTCCGAACGGCGAAAATTGAGAATTTGCTTTTTCATGGCTAGACTACTTCACAGCTGGCGCCAATAGCTGTTGTGTAAAAGCTATTTTTCTAAAGAAAGAAAAAAACTTTTATTATTAGATGTTCAGAGGCCTCCCGCCCAGCAGTCCAGCACACTAACCGCTGGGCCACAGACGGCCAGGGTTGGTATGCTCAGTCCATTTATGTGGATAATTAGCACTTGCTTGACCTCCTTTGCTTAGGTTGTGAGCAATATAGCAGAAGATTTTGAGGCGGAGAGGGAAAGGTTCCTGGTAGATTGATATGGTTTTCTTGATGTATGTGGTCTATTTGGGCCTTGGTGTGTCATGCGGTGATGGTGAGCGCTCTGGAGTAAGCCCCATTAGCGTTTTACTGATCGCTAGAGTCCAAACCGGTGCAGCATAATCGCATAGAACTCTGTCAATTGCTTTGTAAGCTACCAGTAGCATCTGTTTTTCCTTACCCCAGGAACTCCCAGCCCTCTTTCTCTCTCTAAGTTTGCGTGCCATGTATTCAGAATGCCTCCCAAAGAAGAAGAACAGTTTATCGAAAGCCACTCCCAATATGTGTTCATGGCCATTTGGCCTTCATCCACAGTGACTTCTAGTTGCGTATTCATTCATTCTTGGTGAAAGGTTCAGTTTTCGTATAGCCAGGAATGTAGACACTGTTTGGAGGTAGAAGTTAAGACTCTCAACTATCTTATTGTAGAGACTGTCTAATGCGAGAATGTTGCACTCATCTGCACAGCTGACTAACTTGAGTTTTTCCCTTTGCTTCAGCTTTCTGTATTTGGACTTCAAGTAGTTTGCTAACTAGCGCTTTATGGTGTTCGGCAGCGCTGGGCATTCGATATATTGGAGAATGGTGGAATCATGATGAATAAGTACAAGATGCATGCACTGAAGCTAATGGACAAAAACGAGCTAGGGTCTGCTGCCGACGAAACCACCTTATACTAATTTCATCATGGATGGAATGGCTCACAGTATCGAAAACTTCCGACAGGTCGAGTGCGACAAGCGATTTCGCAGAGCGCTGTTCTTGTGCTACGGCCTTTCCTGAAACCATATAGTTGGTTATCTAATGGGAGGTGTTCCTGCAGCATGGGTAGCAGTAGGGCTTCGAGAATCTTGACTGATGGAGCAAGTAAGGTGATGGTAACCAGTTCAGCAAGTTTTCCTGTCTTGGGGACAGGCAGAATTTTGCCATATGTCCGGCAAATCAGGCTGGGCAAACTAAGATTGAACAGCTTAGTAAAATACACCACTCCATTCTGGCCGAGTTTCCTTAGCAGTAGACTGTGGCGATGCCATCGGGTCCCACAGCCTTGGAGTTGTTGGCAAGTTGTATGGCATTTGCCACCTTGTCTGCTGTAAAGTCGGGCGGGTTAGGATCTCCAGGGAGTTTGCGAATCCGGCGTAGAATGGCTCTGTGGCTGTTAAATCCTGAGACACAGCACGCGAGGGTGGTTTTGGGCACTCCGTGGAAGGCTATGGCAGCAAGGGGATCTTGCGCGGGCGAAGTCCACAATTGAGTGCCCTTCTAAGGGGGTGGTGCTTTGAGGTGACTTTACTCTTGCTGAAAATAGACAAATAAAAATTGCCAGATCACAGAGAGTCAAATATTTGATTAATCAAACAATGCGCAATTGTGTCAAGATACACAAATTGCGCACTCTTAGGGAGCACCAAAGCATAGATCAGGGCCGGCCAAATGGAGAGTTCAGAGTTTAGACGCTATGCAGCAAGATGGAAGGGGAAAAGTGGAAGAACACGACCGGCTGCAAAATCTCTTAAATGATGTGCAAGACAAGAGACAAAAAACTCACGCACTATACGCTGCAGCTCCAAAGAGACTGTAGCTTATAGGCATATTAAGTGGTCACTACCTAGCAGCTGCTCAAGCGAAAAAGCTAGGTATCACGACAGCAGACACCAGCAGAAAATGTAAGGAACCTGGAGCAGCAGAAACTCTGTAAACCCCAAATGTAACTGTTAATGCAATTAAATCAAACTTCTCATTGGCAGTAATTGATTGCCTCATAAGAGTATCCTGCTTGGTAATGTCACTTTTAATTGCAGTTAAAATGTTTTTCAATGTATCTTCATCCATTCGTAAATAGTAATGTAGGAAGTAATGTCGATTTTAAGTTCCTTCATTAATAAGGAAAAAGATCCTCCAGTTGATCGCTGTTGCCTCCAAGGCTTAACCCATTCCCTTTTCTTTCCTTTGTCGGGCAATTTTTGAATTGTCTGACAGCAGTTTAATAAATTTAAAACCACTTGATTTCTATAGCAGCTTTTATTAATTTTTCCTTATTCTGACTCTTTTTTTTTTATTTTTGAATAACAGTGAAATAAAACAGCTTTCGAATTGGTCTCTCGATCTATAGTTTGCACAAAAAGGGTTGCAATGCTATCGTAATCGGAATGTACAAACAAATCAAAAATCTTTATGAAGAAACCTTCATGGTGTAAATGCGAACGGAGTTTTGAAGATGCTTCAAAACGAAATCGAAGAGAGCTTCATATAGCAAACTTCACGGACTTAGACACTTAAGAAATGTGAAGTCTCGTCTTTTCAAATTTTACAAAAGATCTAAAAAAGCAACGGACTTCTCTAAATACTCTACTGCTACGGCAAAATTTGCTATAAAAATACATCTTTCGGGTACAAAATAATTTTTGTAACGATCCAAAGAGCTTTTAACAATTCGTTAATACCAAACGTCGATCCAATGCCTTACTTTCTCCTTTTTGTCTCGTCTGAATATTGATATTGCAAATTTCTTCGCAAAATTCTTTCAATCAACTTACTCGTCGTCCGATGCCAGCAATGGATAACCCCGTAGAGCCGGGTCGGTTCGGCCGAGCCCGAATATTTGAACCGAACCTGTAAAAAGGTTGTTAAAAAATAAATTTTTCCAAAGGATACAGGAAATTTGAAAATAAAGAATCTGACTTGTAAAATTTAAGAATTTCTCCAATCCTACGTTTACTTTTTCTCTAGGTCAGATTTCGTCGAGGAGCGAATATGGTTCGAGCAGGAGAGCTTTATATGACAACTGTAGAGCAGAAAAGGAATGCAACTATGAAGAATGTAATGTTGATGAAGGTTGCTCCAAATCACCTCAATAGAATACCTGAAGGATTCTATAATTACAGTTTGTTGTGCTGCACACACTTTAATTTTAGTTGTTAACGATTTTTTTAAGGAAGATTTAGATTGACAGTAAAAAGGGTTCGCACCTCCGCAGCTCCAAAAACAAATTCTTAATGAGAATTTTCAAAATTCAACCTTAAATGACTCAACGTCGCATTGCAAAGAAGAGAAGTTTATGAAAGCAATAGATTACTTTGAAAATTGTCCAAGAGAACCAACATCGACAAATGTTTTCAAATTTTGTCTTGACTATACTTGCTGTTCCAGCAACTCAGGTATCAGTTGTACGAGCCTTCAAGTTTGATATTTCTGATCTAAGAGCTAAAATAGATGAACAGCTCCTAGAAGATATAATGGGCGTATTCAGCAGATTTACGATTGCTAATGAGTCTCTGCTGAATGTAATTGATGGCTTTAAGATATTCTGTGACTTTAGAACCTTTTATCAATGGAAAACACTCGCACACAATCTCAAATATTAATGGATTTGTTAAATCGGAAAAATTCATATGAATGTCTGAACAAAGGCAGGCTGACGCAGCAATCGTTATTCTTTTACAACGGGTTCGAACCCCCGGACCGAACATTCTGCAAAATTTTATCCTATTTCCTCGTATGATTTCACAATGTGTTTTGTCCTCTCCTGCTAAAAATGGGGTATCTTCCCTCTCCTCTTCCAAACACCTACAATTTCTACAGAAGTCATGGTGGGTGACATATGGTTTTGCTGCATGTCTTCTATGGGACAGTGACCTGTTCCTACTAAAAGTAAGATGTGTTCTCTTTCCTTGGATAATGTAAAGCGTGGGCCGCGCTGGTCTCGATGCAGCAAAGTGGGACAGGTTTCTCCAGGGCTTACATCTTTGCTGTGAATTTCGTGCTCCAGTTTTGCCAGTTTGTCTGACAATGTCCAGGTGGATACTGAATTGCCGTGCCTGAGTTGAAATGACCACCAACTCTGCTTGGTATAGACTACAGCGATCCGGAAGCCGTAATGCTATGTTAGATTGGGGGAAAAGATTCACTCTCCAACTTTGTCATCAAGATTAGAGAGGAGTAGAGGCTGCAAGCCTCCATTTGTTCTCACAGACTGTAAAGTTCTTACTGAAACCAGGAATCTGCAAAGCTTCGACAAAGGCCCATGGCTTTTTGAAGAGAACAAGGGGTTAAACTCCAACTGTGTGTTCTCCTCCTGTCTACTTAAAAGAAAGAATAGAGAATCCTTTTTAAACAAGTTTATTTAATGTACCTCCTCGTGTCTCTCCCTCTCTATATATAATATATATAAACTACTTAGATGAATAACTAGGGATTTAAGCTGGTGTTAAGAAGTCGCTTCTTAGCCTTAAGCAGGCCACAGATCTGTTCATCATCGGCCACATCCAAACAATTCTGACCCTCGGCATCGCATAGTTCAATATCCGCATTTTGATTTAAAAGATAATCCAAAGCTTCCACATGGCCACAACTGGCCGCATAGTGTAATGGTGTCTGTTGCTCCGCATCCCTTTGATTCACCTTGGCACCGCGTTCTACCAGCAGCTTCAATATATCCACCGCATTGCGATCGGTGGCCCAATGTATCAGAGCCATGCCATTTTCATCCTGTAGCAATAAATCTTCTGGCTTCAATTGTTCCCGCAAACGTTGAAGATTATGCTCCTTGACATGGTCGAACATGGTCTTTTCATTCTCCGGTTTCTGTTCCTCTTGCGGTGCTGCTTCTATCGAATGGACCACCCAAGACATTGAGCTGGCCCCTGAATGCTGCGTCTCTTGCCATTCCGGTTGTAAATGCTCGAGTTTGTCTATGTATGCCTGCTGAGCTTCAGCCGTTGTCATCTTACCCAACTCATGCCAGGCATTCCACTTGCTGCGTGCCTTCATTTGCAAAACATTGGGGCGTGGCTCCAGGCAAGGCCCCTCCGAGGCCTGCTTATAGTAGGCATAAAACTCCAACAAATCCGCGGGCTTAAACACATTCACCTGCCGCCTTACATGATCGGTGGCCAAGCTGAACAGTTGCTGTTCCTCCTCTTCATCATCCAAATCGCTGTCCGACATTATCTTAACTCTAGTGAAAAACAAAAAAAAAACTAATGTAAAACTAAAATGCTTCAAAGTCTCTGCTATCTAGGTTTTTTGTATATTCAAATAGTTGCCCTCCAGCATGTGCTTCTGTTCGTTCTCAATCTTCTCCAGAGCTGCCAAACTGTTGAAGCTCACGAAACCGTAGCCCTTGGAGCAGCCGGTTTTCTTATCAAAGATAACGTTGGCGTTGAGCACTCGACCGAATTCCTTGAAATAGCCACGCAACTCCTGGTGACCCACCGTCCAGGGTAGATTGCCCACAAAGATGCGGTGTACGGATTTGCCCACTTTAGCTACTGCGGAGGCCATGTGAAGTAGTACTCTAAACAAGATAAGGGTATAAAGTGGGTGAGCAAATGGTAGAGGATTCGTTCAATACCTGATCTTTGCCCGGCGTTGCGTAAATACTAGAGAAATTTCACTTGTCAAGTTTTTTCGATGTTGTTGTTGTTGCGTGCGAATCTAACCTTAAAATGGGGAAATGGTCACTCTAAACCTGTTAGAGCAGCATAAGTTATCGATAACCAAACTTTGAGCGCGGCATTACAAATTCAAACTAGAAAAAAACATAATATGCTTTGGAAACAACGCCTTTTTATATTTCGTTTGTAGAGCAAAACACTCAAAAGTTTTGAATCCTTTTTCCAACTCAAAATGCCCGCCACCTTTGGGTTGCTGTTCAAGCGCAATGTGAGAATCGAGTTAAATCTGTGGCGTCGCACGCTCTTGGAGACGATAGCTGTAATAGTCATGTTAATTGTTATACTAGTCAATCCCATTTCGCATTCGAAACGCTGGCTTTATAGCCGCAGCGATTACGATGGTGAGCAGAGTATAGTCTCCCACAAGCTGGAGGATATTAATATATTAACGTAAGCAGCAGCATCGAGCAGATGTATATTTTGTATTCTTTGTCCCTACCTCCCCGCCTCACAGGAGCCTGGCAGACTCGAAACGTGAAAAGACCAAATTCGTGTTGGCCTATGCACCCATCACCAGCTTTGTGAAGGAGATAACCGAAGCGGTGGCCAAAACATTGGAGCTAAATAGCACCGTAGGCTATGACGATCCCCAGCAATTGCAGAACCAGTTCGATGAACGCACCACTTTAGCCGGCCTGGTATTCGACCATTTCGATGTGGAGGAGGGTATTCCCCAGAAGTTGTCGGTATCCATACGCTTTCCCAGCGAGTTTCGTACGCTAAGTCCATTTCTGACCGAAGATCGTTTGTGGGTGACGCGTTGTTCGGGCGTTGTCAGTGCCAAACGGGATAATGCCAAGGATGCGGATAAACATCAGGATATTTATATACGCGAAGGCTTCCTACAGTTGCAGCAACAGATATTTGTGGAATGGTATCATAGGTTGCGTAATGAACATCCCACGGCCTTCACCGAACCCAGCGTGGAGGTACACAATGTACGTCTCAAGGTGGCCGATGAGGCCTGCTCCATGATGGGTGTGTCAAGTGTGCCGGCATTTCTATTCAATTTTCTGTATCTGCTGCCCTTTATCAATATTGTTCGGGTGAGTACTGGAGGGTGTACTGGAGGGGGACTTGAGAGCCAAACTGATGTTATTTCCTTACAGAATATAGCCTCGCAACTGGAAGATGGTGTTATGGTACATCAATGGCATTATGGTTATACATTCTGTACCCAATGGTTTAATATATTTCTGGTTCTACTTCTGCGTCTTACCATACTGAGCATTATTGTGCTTATTGTGATATATGTAAGTGTTTCTCCCAGTCTTAAAAGTTACTATCGTTTCCAAGAGATTATTTATGTATATTTGTATTTATGATAAGTTGAGGGCGGAAAATATGTTTCGTCTATCTACTAGTAGGTAACCGACGGAAGTTTTAACACAAGACACTAAAGCAAAGTTAATGTAAACTCATTACCTTTCGATCTTCACCATCTGTATATGTATTTCAATCTTTTAGAACTTTTCATCCTTATCTTCCTTGAATTTCTCAAAACAAAAAAAACTAAAAAAATTTAAAATTTGGAAAATTTCCTTTTATATACACCTCCTATTTACCTGTTTCATCACCATCTTAATCAAATTTCTAGATTTTTTATAAATCGAACAGCTCTTACTTATCCGTCCTCGTTTGCCAACTATTATATCTTCACGCTAATCTAGACTAACTATAACATTTTAAAAATTTACATATTTTTGGTCTACCCCTCCTATTTACCCGTCTTCACAATAACCTAAATTCATTATTTCGCAATTTTTTGTACTGATTGACCTTCACATTAGGGTTGTCAATATTTTATCGATATGTCGATATTTTTGTTGGACCATAAGGGTTATTCTGATATGATATTTTGTATGCCGATATTGACGATTATCGAGATTTTTATAATCGATATATCAGAAAAGTTACTATGGTAATAGGCGCAGATTATATGGCTAGCCTGATAAAATCATCTGGTAATACACTTTAAAATCACATTCAAGAACTAATCATACACGTATGGATGCAGAAATACGCTGCAATATTAGGTGTCAGTATTAGAATCAGTGAAGATATCGTCATGAACCCAATACTAGGAGAGCTAGTGCGAATGAATCGATACTTTACTTCACACAGTCAAATTAGTTTACACAAACTGTCATGGCGGAGTTTGACTGATTTGTGTTCACACTCACGTCAAATAAATTTTAATCGAAATTTGTCGAAACTTCGAAAGTTTCAATTGAATTTGGCTTAGTGTTCACACTCGCAAATTTGGTGTGCCGTAAATTTGCGTTTCACAGAAACCCGTGTGGTATGTCGAGAGCCGCCGTCGAACTATCGACTCGGTGCGATACATTTATGTCTGGCTAATGGAACTGTCCAACTGCTTAACATTTACACAAAAACTGACTTGGATAAAAATGAGAGCAAAAAATGTATTTATTCTTTTGCATAAAATCGTTGACAAAAATAAGAGGCACAAAACAAAACGCTCATTTCAACTGAGACCCTTCTGCGACGGCAACAAAATTCATCACACCGAAATATCTCCAAGACGTCAGCTTCTCCAATCCTTGTCCGGATTTTCCCTTTGCTCTGGCCGCATTTGTTTGTCATTAGATTCGGAGATTTGTCCGCTTTCCCGCAACTAAGCTTCCACAAACTTGCCTTCGAACCCTTCGACAATATCTTCCCAATCATTTGCTCCCATAATTTTATTTGAATAATTGGTATCGGGCGCACTCCAAAATTACCCATGCAGACCTGACAATTTAATAACAAAACTGTATTATTTTATTTTATATTACACCATTATGCTAATTCTTATCCAAATTAGATATCCAAACTGATTTACAAAAGTCCTAGCAATTAAAATACTCAGACTTTGTTCTTACATTTGACTTGCAAGATCACACTCGGCAACTGCGATAACAGTTTGACAAACAGTGTTCACATTGCGTTCAGACAGCACACAAACTTATCAAAAACTAAATAAATATGGCGTTCACACACAATTCAAACTTATTTCGTCAAATTTTCGCCATATTTGTCAAATTAATTTGACTGTAAACTTAGCTTAAGTCTTTACAGCCTACCCTTAGATAAGATACAAATTTAGTTCGTCACAATACTTCACATGAAAAAAAAACACGTTAGAACTGCTTTGAAATCAGAACAAGGGAAATATACAGAAAGAATGACATCGTTTAGCTCAGCTAGCAAATGACCTTAAGAATGCGCCAGTGGAACAAGGGTATTAAAGTAGCTAGGTACATTCCTTCATACTTATTTTGTATACCTTTTACCTTATCTCCGTACTTTCAAATTCAAGTATATTTTAACTTACCCTAGTATATAAATTTTCTCTGTAAAAACTTTTCCAACGCTTTTCCGGGCGTAGTTTTTCTCTGAATATGCGCAGGGCTGCCTTGAGCACCGAGACCACTGCCTGATACTCTGATCTACTACTGATCACATACGGTGACTCTTGCAGCTGCATAATACGCAGCTGTTGCAAAGTGGCAGGGTGCTGGCAGGCAGCATTCGATTGACGCACGATTTGCGGCAGGTAACTCCGGCGCACATTCTGTCCAAATTACAGCCTTCTATTTCTTACCGTTCGCGCTGTGCGTAGATTGCCAATCAGTCAGTGAGGAGGAGCCCTAACCGCAAAAGTAACGTAGTACGACAAAGCAAGTTACTTTATTGCAGGGGCAGTGGGATCAACTATTGGAAATCCAAGTCAAGATTATAATCTCTGACTCATGTCAAACACAGTCACCCCTAAGACCATTAAACTCTCATACATAGGTTAGGTTAAGTTCTAAGCGACAAGTCTTTCTTCCACCTAGGCCACGTGGGCCCGTTGCGATACCATAAATTCCCTGTAAAACCCTACTAGGCCCTATATATAGGGTGATTTGCAATACTGAACCATTGTGTGGACAGAATAAACTTAAATAGAGCTGGGATTTCTAGTTTGGACGCCTCCGAGAGGTTGAGAACGCGAGGTTGACCAAGTGACCTAACACAGAAAGTGCTGCACCGTTTGCTCTTCTTCTTTATATCTGCAACTTCTGCAGAAGTCCTAATTTGGTACTCCTAAGCGTGCTTACAGTGATCTGTAAGGGTCCCAACCAGACGTGATATGTGTTCCCTTCTGAAACATAAAAGTGTGTTAGTACGTTTAAGGTTAAATGCTGGCCACGTAAGCAGCTGTCATTTGTCTCAGAGAGCCAAGAGGTGCAGGGCATATTTGTAATACACACATACCCAATTTGTGTGAGTTTGAGTCGTTCCCTCTCATGCTCAATCTCTCCTGCGCTCTGAGCAAAACAGCTTAGTCCACAACATGGTGGAATTAATAAGGTCCAGGGCGTAGCCAGGAGATTTTGCCCCGAAAAATGCACTTTTTCATTTATAACTTAAGTTTTCCACCATTATTTTGAAGCTTGTCTCTTGTATCATATTAAATGCATCTTGAACTAATTTTTTAATGCTGAAAAATATAATTAAAGAAGTATTTAAGAAAAGTTCAGGATCAGCTGACCCCACCTTTTCGGAAAGCTGGCTATGCCCTTGAATAAGGTGAAGACGAGCAACACCGCACAGGTGAAAATGTTTTTCCACCGGTCCGTAGCGAGGCGTAGTGTTTCGGCTTTTATGTGAAGCCACAGATGAGAGATATCTAGATAATAGATTTGCTCAGTCCCTCTCCGCTGCTAGCTGTTCGATTCTCGCCTTGTCTTGCTCTATCGCGGTTGTATTTTCAGACGGTTCGAGTTCGAGACGAAGACGGTTGCTGTCTGAAACTGAACTGGGTTTGACCGAGCAAAGCTGCAGTCTAGATATTAGATGGTCGTTGGTGAAGCTTGTAGGTAGCTATAGGCATCCCTATCGTGCTCTTCTGTGAAAGGAGCTCGATGGTTGTGCCTAGTCTGGCCAGTTCCCAAATATGTCCAGGCACCCATATCAGGTGGATACTGAAGTGTTGGCAAATCTCGTTAAAGGAAAAGGCGGCATTCAGTTAGCGTTTTAGAGTAGAAGTGCTTTGAGGGCGGCTTGACTATTCGAGTATATAAATACGTTACCGTCTTAGGTGGCAGCTTCCTGAATGGCTACCACCTCTGCTTAGTACATGCAGTGATCAGGAAGGCGGAACTCCCATACCTACTGGGAAAGAAAAGCAATTTGAAAGTGCTTTGAATCGAAATTCAAAGGAACTGCTCTTTATGGTATAGTTTTCCTCATTTGGTACTTGACAGACAAACTCTTTCTCTAGATCAAAATGTAAAAAATATTAGGTAGATAAGCACAAACGTAGCAGTTAAGCTAAAGGCAACCACAGCATCTTCTGGGATTCTTAAATCTTCATGTTTTCATATTATTGGTTAAGCAGGTCAGGAAGATCAATTTCAAATTGACTAATACATGTTTTTCTTAGACAGTATTTTCCACTTAGGAAACGCAGAACCAAACCCCTTTAATTGGGACCGCAGCATAACTAAAACTTCTCAAACCGGCACAAAATTTAAAAAAGTAATAAACCTAGGTTTTATTTTTTAGATTTTACAAAACTGAGCTTTTATTTTGTAGTTTTGTTATTTATATAAAAAAAAAACTGGGAAAAATATTTCGTTTTGTGGTTTGTTTGTTTTACAAAAATAAATTAGAAAGCTTATTTTCTTCTCTTTGATTTACATATGTATGTTTTATGTTATGTTTTTATGTATGATTTTAAATAGATTTTAGGAAACTCTTACTCCATACGGGCCTTCTTGTTGACCTGCTTGGTATCACCACCGCGGCGGCGTCTGGTGTTGTAGTGCGGGAAATCGCGGCGTTTCTTCATAAAATTCAGGGCCTTGTCCAAAAATTCCTTTTCCTCTTCCTCTGAGGCTTTGCGTAGGGTCAAAGTGACTTCGTCGTTAAATTTAAGCTAAGGAAGAAATGAAATATTAATTTTTGATCATAACCAAATCGTGTAACATTTTTACCTTGCCATTATCCAGCTTCTCCAGATACTTTATGGCAGCATCTGCCTCGTTCAAACGCACCGAACCCTTGGTATCGCCCTGTTTGAACTCAATGTAGGCTATTTTAAAGTCCTTGACTTTTTCAAAAGCCTCGCGTATCTCCTCGCGCCTGGCAGTGTTTGGGGCTCCCTCGAACATTACAATGGCATTTTTGGGCAACTCAATGTCTAGCTCTGGCTTGGATTCTTTTGTTTGTTTGTTTTTGGGCATCTCATTTTTCTTTTGTGTTTCCATCCGCTTCTCCTTAAGATAGTCCATTTGCCATTTGCGCAGCAATTCGTGATCCTGGTAAACGATCTTCTCCTTCTCCAAAAATGACTCAGCCTGCTGCTTATTCTCAAAGGTAACGAAAATGCTGCCATTGAACTTATGCGATTTGGTGGACTGGTCATAAGATTTAATCATGGCCACACTGAGTACCTTCTCGTAATCATTAAAAAATTTTAGCAGTTCACTCATTTGTGAGTCTAGGGGGAAACCCTGGGCAAAGACTGTCTGCATTTTTAACTCCTTGCTCTGTTCAGGTATGGGACAGTCGGGATGGCGACGCACACTCTGCTTGTCCTCATTGACCTGCAGCAGACCCTTAACTGATTTATTCAAAGCCTTTATGATTTTGGTAGAATCCGTTTCAAGTGAAGCCAAACGCTTGAAGGTGACAAGCGTGGAGAGTGGCACCCAACCGTCCTCGTTTTTGGCAATCTGCTCGCGCAGAAATTTGTTGCGTTTGAGATTGACATCTCCGAAATAGTACTCCACTTGGCGTATGATGGCAAGCTCTGCTTTGCTGACATCCGACACAGAATTGGCATCAGCGGTAGACTTCGGTTCTTCAGTTACCTCCTCCTTCTTGGGGGAGTCATCAGCATTTGTGGCCGGTTCCTGTGCCGGCTCTTCTTTAGCTACTTCAGCTTTCTCCGCGGAAGGGGATGCGCGATCGGCATTCTTGACCTCCTCCTGGACAGGTGTAACTGCGGTTTTTTCTTCGTCGGCCATGGTTAATTAATATTTTTCACAAAATTGCAGAAATGCCAAAACACGTGTGCTTAGTTTAACCTCAAAGAAGCAAAAGACAGAGACAACAAATATTTTCTTCTTTCTGGTGCTGCAGTGTGACCAGTTTGTAAAATGTATAAGTACAGTCAGTTGCATTGTTACTGATTCAAGTTTAATGAGCGTCAAAATAGCGTCGAATTGGAATAGTGAAATATGGAACATTGGTAATGCTTTTATTTTATACATTTCTCACTATTTAGACAAAAAACAAAGATCCGGAAATAAAAAATTGTTTAGAAATGCAAGAATTATCGTTTTAATTGACCTAGGGTTGGGTTTTTCATTGCAGGTAGTAAAAATGTGTTGTGTGTTGTATACCTTCTTTCTAAGAGAATGGTCCGATATGCAAATACTAGGGGGAACATATTCAAGAAGTTGCTCGGAAAAGCTCAAAACAGTTTTTTAAATAAACTTTATAAAATGTTTGAAACAGCGTTCAAAAAAATTTATATCTTTCTGTCAAAAGCAGGGAATCAAACCGAAACCGGAACCGTATATCGAAAAGAACCGATTAAAACTTAGAACCGGAACCGATATTTTAAATTTTTTTTGTATACCGGTATCCGAGAACCGATATTTTTAGAACCGAAAAGACCGAAAAGAAGCCAAACATTGTACCGGTACAGTTTCGGTTCTAAGTGCAACCTCTAGACTGCAAAGCGAGCAGTTAGTTTTGGGGGGGAACTTTGGTTCAGTGAAATAAAAAATACGGAAGACCAGTCTCTTTGAAAACAATGCACCCTCGTTATAATGAGCGTGTTCAGCAGCATAAATCGATGACAAAAAATCGACTATTTTTGTTAGATTGTGCTGGTGAACGGGCATTATGCGCATCTGTTTGCTATTCTTGTTGTGTTAGATGTAATCTACGAAATAGTTTGTTAGAATTGCTTGTTTATTTGTTCGATAGCACACAGCTGTCAGAAGTAAACAAACAAGCAATTTAGAAAAGGCAAATGCAAAATGAATGTGAAAACCTCTTTGTTTTTAATAAATGAAATGGCAGAGGACGTGGTTTCGCCAGTAGCTCACGGAAATTCGTGCAAGGCTCTGAAGGCTCTACTGGTTGTTGCGCAGGAGGAGGGAATCTTGAAAAGCCGCCACTCCAAAAAGGAGAAGCCCTGCGTACGCGTAGTAACCACCTCATCTGGGTACATGGACACCTCATCACAGTTTGTCAATGCAATACCATTCAGCTCCTCCCGGAGAAGAGCTGGTTAGGGATGCCCATATCCTCATGCAAGATAATCACAAGGAATGAAACCCGGCGCCTGGTAGATAGGGTCACGTGGTCCTCGTTTAACATGAAAGGAAAAAATCTTACTTCTGGTCTGGGCCATAACGGGTCACTGCCTTATTAGCAGTCATGCAGCGGGCTTGGTAGTCGCTCACAGCGATTTCTTTAGAACGACAGGAGGAGACATTACTTCATCTTTTTTGCCATTGCCCAGCTCTAAGTAGAAGGAAACTCAAATCTTTTGGCCACACTACTAGGTGGGACAGTACAAAAATATAGAATGAACAAATTTATGGATTATTTTATGATGTCCCGTGCATCGTTAAGAACTCATAGCTAGTGATGGGCTCGCGACGGGATTCCAGTGGGACCCGAGAGACGCGCGACGATATTGAATTAAAATTTGTTGGTCGGGATCGTGGCGGGACGGGAACGAATTGTCCTTATTTGCCCACCTATGCTCTTAGCCCATTGCCACTTTGTGGATTTGGCCATCGGATATTCGATTTTATGTGCACATTCTCGCCGGGGCCGGGATTACAACAAACATGTAATGACTAACAAAGTCTTAAGGAAAATTCAAGGGGAATTCCAGGAGCAGTTGGTGCTAGTGACGACGGTCATAAATATTTAGTTGTCAGTTCTTAATTATATTAAGCTGTTTGCTGTCAAAAATTCAAACCTTCCGCCAACAAAAATATATCGATAACTTTGTTGCCCAAAAATTCTATCAAACTCGTTCACCAGCAGACTAACACTTTTTTTTTGATTGATGATTTTTGTTAGATGATTGGTGTATGCTGGTGAACACGCCCATTGTCAAGCTAATCTCTGAACCTCTGAAAAGTACGTGTGTAACTGATTTGACATATATATAATCCAGAATTTTATCCACCTTTGTTCAATGGCAATCAAATGAGGAAAGTAGTTTTTACCCAATTACTTTGTCTGAAAGTGGAGAGGAGTCGATTTGTATATGAATTTGTATGAAAAGAAAGAAGACAATATAAATAGTTAAGTATTTTCACCAAACAGTTTAATGGCATTAATCAACGTGTTCCTGAGCTTAAACGTTTACAAAATAAAGATAATGTACTTAAATGGTGGTCAGAAAATTCGACGCTAAGAAATCAGTTGGTCGGAAATACGTTGATCGCTATTATGCTTTTAAGAAATAATCATTACCCACCCGACCAAAAGTTCGCGCGCGAACCTCAAAGCGAATAAAAAACGAACAAAACCTTTGTTTACGAATTCGCCAAACGTTCGTTTATGATACTTGTGTCGCTCAGTTTGTGGCAGGCGACGCGAACATTCGCATGCGAATTCACTCGCGAATGTTGACTCGAACGTTTTACGAGTTTCATTTTCACTCGTTCCTAAAATATTTTTGTACAATAAAACTCGAGATAATTGTAATTTTTACACTAATATTTATTTAAATTCGTCGCTTTGGCTCCCATTGCAGCTTCTTCCAGCCTTTTCTTTGTGTAAAAGCGGTTGCTTCCTTTTGATTGGCCTGATTTAAACAATAAGCAATTAACAAATAGGCAACAGCACTTTGGGCAATACAATCTTGAACTTTAAACCACATAAAACAATAATTGTTTACCGATTAATTAATTGACGCTAGTTCTGGTTCATTTTCTACCTGCTGCAGAGAGAAGCTAGTTAAAAGGGAACTCACAAAGAGTTTCGCTAAAACGAAACAAAATACGAATAAAGTTCTTCGCGGAACTTTCGCTTTAAGCGAACCTTGTGCTTGTGTGTCGTGTGGGTAGTTTACCTTCTTTGAAACTAATTTTTTATTTTATGCATACAAACTTGTGCATTTTGTATGGCAAACGCACTTTAATAAAATTGATTATTTATGTACACAGTCATATGTATAGCTTGTTTACCCACTTTGTTTGGACTAGTGTTTAAAATTTTCCGTTAATTTTACCGAAATAAAAATCTAAATACCGGTACGCAACCGAATACCGAAATAAAATAGAACCAAAACAGAACCTTTCACCGAAACGGTAATTTCGGAGCGTACCAGAACCGATACCGATATTCGATTCGGTCAGAAAGTATGATATCGAAAGCACAACTAATATAAAATCGTGTATCTTCCCGATCTTCATTAATAATGCAAGTTAAACAAAGCAAAAATGATCTACAAAGTTCCAGTTTATTATTTACTTCTGATAGTAGTTGTAGCGCTTTGATTTTCATTGATCAAGTCGATCATATTATACGTAGAGCTCTAGTTTGTATTATTATGTAAAACCGGTAGTGTTTCGCTATGGCTACGTAGCTCTATTTGTAGTATTTCAACATATTTCCTATAGGAAGTGTATACACTTCTCAACGTCCTCATCGATTTATTGGATTATGATATCTGCGCAAAATGCACATTACAGAATCGAGCACCTCTTAAACACTTCGAAGGCTGTGTGGCATACAGTATCGATTACAACCCAGTATACTTTTACATTAGCATGGCCGCTTTGTGAACTGCTAGCTTTCGAAACCTTATTACTTTGTAATCGACAAGTCGGCGATAGACGAACGTTTTTCGGAGCTCCATTAAAAGTGTAGTAGTAGTATGTTTATTGTGGCTTATTGTAGGCTTGGCAATTTGCCGTCCGCCTAAAGCCGTTTCGATCATTTTAACATCTTTCTTAATAGTAATCGTTTTTCTATCTACACATTTGAATTTTACATTTAACAATTATTTCGTTGACATAATAGTTTAAGTTAAAAATTTTCTAAAATTATATTTTGCCTATAAACCAAAGCTAGTTTTATAAAGGTCAGTTGCAATCGTTTAATAGTGCGCGACATTCTTCTTCAGTAAGTCGTGTCTTCCCTAGAATGCCTGTCCTGATTTCTTTAAGAACCGGGCATCTGGCCACAAAATGCTCCACATCCTCTCGCTCTCGCAAATTACATAGAGTGCACATGATGTCTTCATTCTGATGGTGCGGTTTGTAATTCAGGCTTAGCATTTCGATTCGGGACTTGAAGATATTTGATATCATCAATGACCCAAAGCTATCTTCGAAGTAATTGTTATCTGCCATATTGTAGTTTAGTGTCGAGTAGGAGTTTCTCGAGACGCTCTGTCTTGCTTCATTCTCCCACCTATGCCGCGTTGTAATTTCTAAACTTCTAATAATTTCACAGTGTTGCTTCTCCCATTGGCTTCGATCCCTAAGTGTTAGTTCCGCGTTATACTCTAAGTGCCAGGCTTTTCCACTGTTGAAAGCATTGTGACTCAGTTGCGAGCAAATACTTTGCAATGATTTTTGGATATCTATGGTCTATGTAGCTGAAGTGGAGTTGCAGTGTATAGGCAAATAGTGGCGGTAGACCAGTTTCCAGGAATGTTGGGCGTGTTTTGTGGGAGATAGAAGATCCGCTTTATGCCGCATCATCTATGCAAAGCACCCCATACTTGGCCGCAAACACGTAATAGCTTTTGCTTTGGCCAGGTACATTTTGTATTTTTTGTATTTGCGCTTTAAAAAGGAGTTCCATGTGCTTCCAATTGCAGATCGTGTGTCCTTTAATTTTAAAGCGGAGTGCTTCTTGAAGCTCATGTCGCCAGTTAGGGTGACTCCCAGGTACTTGTAAGACTTAACAACCTCTAATGGTGCGCCATCAAGGTTCCAAGCCTCAGTGCGCGCTAGTCTCCCTCTATTATTTTTTATTATTAGTATTTTTGACTTTTCACAGTTGATTTTCAAATTCCATTTTGTGCAGTAAGCATGGGTGGCATCTATCATCTGCTGTAGTATTACAGGGCTTTCAGAGAGCATAACCATATCGTCGGCATACATTAATACTTTGAAGGTATCTGTACCTAGTCTGACTCCTCCATTAAAAGTGAATATAACAATCTAAGAAATGTAATGGACGGTGTGGATGGGCCGCCCACTAAACGGTACACATAGTATACGCTGTTGTAATGCAGATACTTTACGACGTAATGTACTTTGGACTGAAAGTTTTATACAGGCCTGTTCCCGTTTTCGATTTCGATCAAAGAATTGTTAAATGATGTTGCTTTCAAAACCCGACTGCGTTATTCGACTTTTAACTTTAAAATCCCAATTACCTTCATTCGGTCCTCTGGATGGCAAAAAGATTCGACCGAATTCGTTAATCGTTTTTTAGAAATCACAACTTCCGATTAATCGGATTCGGAAACGGGAACAGGCCTGATAGACTGGTAATATTAATCATTCTCAGAATTTTACCTCGTGAGACTAAAGTTTGGTGATTAAATCCATTAAATCCAGATAGAATACAAGTTACCAAAGACTAACAGTTCGGCCTGCATTCTTGTTGATGCAACTTTTTCTGGTGCTCAAACTGTAATAATTTCGCTAATATTGTCCCACATCTTAGGTTACAGAAAAAATCAGAATTAGCTGATGCCAAACTTGAGCTAAAGTCGTACATTTTTGGATCGGCTAAAATAGCCAGCATCCAGTGAAATATCACATATGTATAAGAAAAGATGAGGAGGGTAAAGATTTTGGTTAGCTGCACTCACTCTCTCTCGTTTGCTCTCTTTTCTTTGTGTCCGTCAGCAACAGTGCGGCGCAATGTATGTGAGCGGATTGGTCTAATCTGCTCCTTTATTCACGGTTCATTAAGAAAATTTATAATTGGGATTACAATTAACAGTATAAAGTGATTAAGATACGTCAGCTTTAGATTTTACAAACGGCGTTTTTTGCTTAATATTCGGCTGCGGCTTCTCGACTGTTCTGTTCGACTGCTGTATCTTGACTCTTCTCTCGGCTGTGTTTCTGCTGTTTTCGGCTGTGTCTGCAGTAAGTAATCTGCTGCCCAAACTCCGCTGTAAATCTGCTGCATAGACCCTTATCCCTTTCTGTCCTCTCCATTTGGCTGGTCTCGACCAGAGCCGGCCAGCCATAGCTAGTTTTAGTTTTTATACAAACGCGAGCCCAACTTATGGTTGTGTGAATCGGTGAACACTGAATTGCATGTAAAACGGCTGTAGTCTGGAGACAGCTCTCTTACGGTTTTAAACACTGGTTGTAATGCATAATGTGGGCTCGCCTCATTTAGCTGTGCGCCGCCGGGTGCATTTGTTGATTAACTTCTTCATCACCTTCCTCATCCAGGTCCATTCCCACTTCTTTGTATGCTTGGAGTAGCTTTGAAGCCTTGACAACATTTTCGAGTAAACCTCTTCGATGCTTATTTTGAATTTGCCTAAGCATCATATTTTCATGTTTTTGAAAGTGAAATTGATTTGTGTTCTTGCAACATCAGAACTCCAAAAAGATATTTGCCAAATTTCCTACTCGTACAGTTGCTCGATGTATATAAAGCTAACTTTTCTGAATTCTATGATCAATTTTGAAATTTTTAGTGAAATTTGATTTGCACTTAAGACTTTAATCGATTTTCAAAGAATCGATTTGCCATTTTCCCTTTGAACCTTTTTAGGTTCTCTCTGTTTTACTCTCTCTTCGATAACATGGTGTAGTATTATTTCTTAACTTAAATTAAATTATCCCAAACAATTCTATGATTTTCTTAAGCGAAGATTTTCCATTTTGCCTTCCATTAGTATGCAATGAGTGTTGGTTATTAAAATTCTATGCAAATTACTAGCCTTTTGTTTTGTTTTTGTAGGGCATAACTTTGGGCAGTTGGACATTTTTGTTATTACAAAATATTTACAATTTTACAAAACTTATTCATATTTGTGCTTATTTCTAACAAAGGTTTTCACTTATTTATTGGATACAAATTTAAAATATCGCTAAAATCTGGAAAATATGTATGTATCAAGGCTGCAAACCGGTCCGGAACCGAACCCCTTGAACTCTATTGTTCGGTTCCTAATATTTTTGTCCCCTCGAGCCTGAAGCCGACCGGACCATTTTTTCGAAAAAATTAGGTTCGGTTCACCAAATTATTAGTTTTTCCAACGCATACACGAAAATATAGAAAATAAGGAATCTGACTTGAAAATTTAAAAACGTTCTCTAATCCTTCGACTTTTCTTTTAGGTAAGATTTATACTATCTACCGTCATTAAAGGAGCGAATATGAAGCGGGCGAAATCGAACAGAGAAAACTCGAGCAGGAGAACTTTTAAATGACAACTGTAGAGCAGAAAAGGCCCACAGCACTTGGAAGATAATTTTAACAAGAATCGTCTGACGAGTCTTGTTCGAGTATTTTGATGAATAAAAGAGATTAGTTTCATGTGCGATTAAAGAAAGATCGAAAATGACTCATGCATTTGTTCAATTAGTGACTCATTAAAAAACGACTCGAAAAAACTCCCGAATGACTCGAAAATGAATCGTAACAGATCTAAAAACGGAGTTTAAACCACTCCTCGTGAAAAGTCGGGGATAGGGTACAATTTTCTACCGACAAAGTATCATTTATGATCAGAAAACGGGCGCATTTGGGCCATTAATTGCTCGATATAAAAATTCATAAAATATTACTAAATGCATGATTTTAGTATTTCTCCAAATAACCCTCAATAGAATATCTGATTAAATTATTCTGTAAACTAGATTAACGATTTTTTGAACGAAGTTAAGTTACGTTATCAGTACACAGAGGAAAAAACCAGAACATTGGACTCAAAATGAGCTTGATATTGTTCCAAAAAATATTTTTGAGAACATGATTTGAGTTAATATTGTTCCGTTTTCAAGAACATTTGAACTCACCTGGGAAAAAAAAAAATTGATTGCACTTGGACCAGGTGTGGGCGGATTCCTCACAATGGGGTGAAATGGGGAACAGGAACATACCTCTTTTGATTGGAAGTGAAGGGAGGCAAGACTCCTCGAGATAGGTGCGTGCCTGCTTGCTTCTCCTCGACCCATATATTCTCCATCGCTTCAACAACCGACCCCCACCTGACCTCGTTTTAAGTTTTTCAGAAAACACAGAAAAATTTGTTCGGGCTTGACTGGGATTTGGTACCTTTATGCATTCAACGTATGGAATGATGCGCTAGCCAATTCGGCCGTTGAACAGTTTTGCAGATGCACGTCTAGAGGGGCTACTTATGCTTTGTTGAGCTGACAAGAGGAGATCAAAAGAGAGCTGTGCGCTCTCCTCGCTCTCTCTTGTATATCTCTCTTTGAAAACCGGTTTTGTTGTTGTTCAAAGCAAATATTATCCGATTGAGAACAACTTTACTCATTTCAGAACATTTAGAACATTCGTTCTCAAAAATTTTGAGAACATTCTGTTCTCATTTTAAGTTGAAGGCAACTTATTTTCTGAACACGTTTTTTCCCTCTGTGTAGGGGCTTCCCACCATTTAATATGCTGAAGCTCAAAAAACAAATTCCTAATAATAGTTTTCAAAATGCAACTTTAAATGACTCAACGTTGGACTGCGAAGAAGAGAATAAATACTAGCATTGAAATCTGCAAATGATGTTATAGATGCCTTCGAAGTTTGTCCAATAGAACGACATCGTCAATGTTTCGACATCGACAAGTGTTTTCAACTTTTGGAAAGGTGAAAATAGCCAGGAATTTAAAAATATTGTCCTGACTTTACTTGCTGTTACAGCAACTCAGGTATCAATTAAACGGGCATTTTCAACACTAAAATTTGATCTTAATGATCTGAGAGCTAGAATAGATGAACAGCTCCTAGAAGATATAATGCTTTAGCTAAACTAAGCAGTTATCAAATGTTGTAAATGTCAGCAACTGAATTTGACAACTAAAATTACCTTTATTAAAGTATAGAATATAACTTAAAGAAATAAGTATTTTTTAAATCCAAACTGTTCTTTTATAATCAAGCGAACCGAGGTTCGAACCAAAACCTTGGGTTCAGGGTTTCCGAGAACCGGTCCGCAAACCGAACCTTAGACTTTAGAACGGGTTCGAACCCCCGGACCGAACCTTCTGCAAAATTTTAGAGGTTTGCAGCCTTGGTATGTATAAAGATGAAATTATTTTGGAGCTCAGAGTCAACACAGTCACAGTTTTACAGTAGCCGCCTCGGCTTTGTGCAGACATGCATACATATATGTGTATATTAGAATTGGCGCAGCGGCACTTAACCTTGCATTGTTGGGACATTGTGGTTTTACATTTTAAATACATACCTTACTTACCTGCTTCTTCTTTACACCACTTGATACGTTTCTCATCTGCCATTTCACTTTAAATTACAAATATGATACGACTCAGGCACTCGTCTCTTTAAGAATGAAGCGTAGCCCAGCAGCGTTGCCTTTGCTCCAGGCTAAAGGCAGAACAAAAAACGATTAGAGAAGCAAAGAGAGTTTGTTCGCTCTCTCACTAGACTGTTCAGTACCATCGGGCATAAAGCAATCTCGATTCGGATTGACTTAGGCTTAGTTTTGGGGATCAAAACATTCTTTTTAGGCTTAAAATTTGTTAAACCCGTATTTTAGCTTTTATATTCCAAAGTATCTTATTTTGTACCTTTACCATTACTGCAAATTCCGGATACCTTACGCCTTATCTAGGGTAAATTTTTTTGACGATTTACCTCGTATCTTACCTTAGTTTACAAAATTTATAATTTATCACTAAACAGAGTGCCTAAGGCCAATAAACACACCGC